>JAGXJF010002195.1:0-171885 GCA_019208055.1 Stipa capillata
TGTCGGAGTATTATTCCGGCAATACTGAATATGGGGCGGTGTACGAGTAGCAGATCTAGATGGGTGCACACGGGACACAGAGTTTAGACAGGTTCGGGCCCTCGAGAAGAGGTAATACCCTACGTCCTGTGTTTGGTGGATGATATTGATGGTATCCCGTATGAGGGTATGTGTCTATGCCTATGATCAGATGATCTGAGAGATCTATTCTTTTTTGTCTACCTACCCGGGGATCCCTACCTGGCCTTATATAGGCGGCCAGGGTAGAGTTACAAGAGTCCGGATTGGCTTACAGATATGTTTCCTATTCGGTTACAACTGCCACCCGGGATTCCGGGCAGGTACGTGTCCATGTCTTGTACTCCAAGTCGATGATGCACCCCCGTGTTGTAGTCGGACTCTGAGTAGTCGGCCTGGCCCACCCTATGCCCGAGTGGCCAGTTTTGTCCTCCTTGACGATACCCAGGTGCTATGTCATCGTCAGTAGCCCCCGAGCCTTCGACCGACTGGATTAGTCGGGCAGAGGCTCCTTGTCTTGTTATAGATTTCACTCTGGGGGCACGAACAGTGCACCCAGAGGGTGTAGCCCCCGAGCCTCCACTCGGTTCGTGGAACCGAGCGGAGGGTTTTTATGATTCCCGAGTAGCTGATTTTTGTCTTGGTTACGCCGAGTGCTTTTGCCCTCTCCCCTAGGCAGGCTTCCCGAGTGGCATCCGCCTGAACGGGCCTCGTCATCACTTGCGGGGAGAATGTGAGGGACTTTAGAACTTCATGAGCCCCGACTGAATTCCTGAGTGGTATCTGGTGTCCCGAGCGGCTCAGGTCCAACTAGTGTCCCTCTGGGGGAATACCGTCGGAATTCACGTCAGAACTAGAATACAGGCTGCAGTGCTTCGATCCCGAGTTGTTCGGTGTCTGTCTAGAGCAGTCGGACAGAGGTTCTTTGTTGTAGATTTCATTCTGGGGGCACGAACAGTGCACCCAGAGGGTGTAGCCCCCGAGCCTCCACTCGGTTCGTGGAACCGAGCGGAGGGTCTTGATGATTTTCTCGAGGCTGATGGAGGAGGAGGAGGTCCATGCTGCAGCGAAACGCCTTCGCCGATCGCGCTAACCTGTGGAAGTAGGAATAAAATACATGAACCGTTCGCAAATGCATGTTAAGTACTCGGGAAGTCTGAGTGTGACTTTGCATGTTTTGGTGAACTTGTGTCATGTTTATTAATCTCTTCTTTCGTAAAAATTCGTTCATGTGTAAGTTAGCCCTTTGTGTGTGCTCTTGCCGACCCGTCGTATCCCCCATTGCGTTGAGATTAGCCGTGGGCTGTTTCCCGTATAGCGTAGGGTTGTGGCGTAGACCGGCGATCGAAGACGAAGAGTTAACGCCGGGCTGTTTACACAGTACTAAAATAATTGTTGAAAGAGAGGAGCCCGAGTGCGTTTAGGCGCACCCAGTGTGGTGTAGCCCTCCCGAGTGCCCGCTATGTGTAGCCGTGGGCATTTCATAGCAGGTCAGTCGAGAAAGCCTGAAGGTTATTCGGATGGAGCAAAGAAATATTTATTCTCTTATTCATAATTAAAATATGGAAGTACAAAGCTTAAGCATAGAAACGACTTAGCTGTTCAATGTTCCAAGCGTTGGTGACGAGATTGCCATTTTTATCCTTCAGTCGGTAAGCCCCCGGGCGTAGTCGGGCGGCAACGTATGACGCATCCGAGTCCACCATGAAGTCCTCCCGAGAAGGATTATGGCTTCCCAAACTCTTGAAGCCGTCCGAATCGTAGTCGAGGACAGGTAGAAGGGACTCGATCGTACCAACCAGCCGGGATCTCTATTCGACGGGTGAAGACTCGTTCTCGAGCAGTAGATCCGATTCGAGCGCGATCAGGTTGTTGGAGTTGACCGCCGAAGTAGTCAACTCGGATGAGGTTCCGAGCACTAAAGACGATGAAGCCCCAGGCAACTGGCTGAAAGCCGAGTCGCCGAGGTGGAGCTTGCCGAGCAAGTCGACGATGAAGCCGGCGACAAAGCCCCCGGGCAACTGGCTAGAAACCGAGTCGTAGAGGTAGAGCATGTTGAGCAAGTCGACATTGGAGTCGGCGATGAAACCCCCGGGCAACTGGCTGGAAGCCGAGTCGCCGAGGTAGAGCCTGTTGAGCAAGTCGGCGATGAAGTCGGCAATGAAGCCCCCGGGCAACTGGCTGGAAGCCGAGTCGCCGAGGTAGAGCCTGTTGAGCAAGCTGGCGTTGGAATCGGCGATGAGCCCCCGGGCAACTGGCTGGAAGCCGAGTCGCCGAGGCAGAGCCTGCCGAGCAAGTCGGCGATGAAGTCGGCAATGAAGCCCCCGGGCAACTGGCTGGAAGCCGAGTCGCCGAGGTAGAGCCTGTTGAGCAAGCCGGCGTTGGAGTCGGCGATGAGACCCCCGGGCAACTGGCCGGAAGCCGAGTCGCCGAGGCAGAGCCTGCCGAGCGATGAAGTCGAGCTTTCCGAATCGGAGAGCTTATCCTGGAGTGGCAGCGGAGGTCCGGGGGTCGAAGCTCATGACCTGGCCCGGAACAAAGTCACCGTCGTTGTTGAAGAAACCCATCTGGATCTGTTCAGATGGATCTACGCGCACAGCCCCTACCTGGCGCGCCAACTGTCGGAGTATTATTCCGGCAATACTGAATATGGGGCGGTATACGAGTAGCAGATCTAGATGGGTGCACACGGGACACAGAGTTTAGACAGGTTCGGGCCCTCGAGAAGAGGTAATACCCTACGTCCTGTGTTTGGTGGATGATATTGATGGTATCCCGTATGAGGGTATGTGTCTATGCCTATGATCAGATGATCTGAGAGATCTATTCTTTTTTGTCTACCTACCCGGGGATCCCTACCTAGCCTTATATAGGCGGCCAGGGTAGAGTTACAAGAGTCCGGATCGGCTTACAGATATGTTTCCTATTCGGTTACAACTGCCACCCGGGATTCCGGGCAGGTACGTGTCCATGTCTTGTACTCCAAGTCGATGATGCACCCCCGTGTTGTAGTCGGACTCTGAGTAGTCGGCCTGGCCCACCCTATGCCCGAGTGGCCAGTTTTGTCCTCCTTGACGATACCCGGGTGCTATGTCATCGTCACTCGTCCTAGCCGGCCGACTTGCTCCCTGCTCCCGTTCCTACGTCGCCCAACCGGGATGACTTCGCGCCGTCCGAGATCCTCCGAAGATCCCTACAAAACACGCTTGTTAAACGCAACTCGTACAGGAAATAGGGGGTACCTCGGCCTAGGGCCTCGGCCGGACTCCCCCAACACAAGTGTTGCAGCACCACGAAATGTGCTCTGTTGTAGTCATCTGATCTTTCCGATCGATACACATGTAAATTTTTATACCCGATCGCACCTTTACCGTCGAGCCTGCCTGTGTGACGCGAAACTGGAACACCTATAGGTTTTTGATCACGCATGTAATCCGTGCAGAACTCGACACCCTCTTCGGTAACATAGCCTTGGATGATGCTACCTTCCGGATGCGCTCTGTTACGAACGTAGCGCTTGATAACCCCATTGTACCTTTCAAACGGGTACATGCTGTGCAAAAACATGGGACCAAGGTCCAGTATCTCCGGGACGATATGGATCATGAGATGTACCATGACATCGAAGAATGCTGGAGGGAAATACATCTCAAGTTCGCATAGTATGACAGTGATCTCGGCCTTCAGTTTCAGGCAGCGTTGCACCGTGATTGACTTCTGACAGATAGTGTTGAAGAAGTTACAAAGATCCGTGATCGTCTTGCGGACACCTGGCTCCATGATACCTCTAATTGCGACAGGCAGTATCTGTGTGATCATCACATGGCAGTCATGAGACTTTGTGCCAATCAGTCGATGAGTCTTCATGTCAACAAGTTTTCAGATGTTTGTGGAGTAACCCGAAGAAACTTTGACACCATAGAGGCATTCGCAGAGGCTATGGAGCTCGTCTTTACTCAGAGTGTTGCAGGTAGCAGGACATCTGGTTTTGACTCTGATACCATTCTTCCCTGTCTTGGTCGTTTCTCTGGTTGCCCACAGCTCAGGTCTTATATTCATGTGTTGCATGTCTGCTCGTGCATTCGGCCCATCTTTTGTCTTGTCCGGAATATTAAGCAAGAGACCAAGCAAGCTATCGTAGACATTTTTCTCGACATGTATTACATCAATGCTGTAACGTGTGTCTAGGTGAGGCCAGTAAGGCAATTCCCAGAAAATAGATTTCCTTTTGCAGACGCCCTTTACCGGCGGTTGTTTCTTTCCTTTTCCTGGCTCAACTTCATCCATTTCATTCAAGAGATCATAGATTTCTTGTCTGGTCTTCTCGCGAGGCTTTGGACGGATTTCTTTTGTTCTGTCGAACCTTTCCGTGTCCTCTCTCCATGGGTCGTTCATGGTCAGCCACCTTCGATGTCCCATGAACACGATTTTTCTAGAGCCCTCTAAGAAAACACTCGTCATTTCTTCCATGCACTTAACACATGCTTCGTATCCTTTGGTGCACTGACACGCGTTGTTCCCGTACGCGGGATAATCTTGCACCGTTGTGAACAACAGGCCTTTCAGAGTGAAGAACTCTTCTCTGTCCGCGTCCCACACCTGAGCCCCTTCTTCCCACAGCGTAGCTAGTTCGTCCTTCAGTAGCTGTAGATACACGTTAAGATCTATTCCAGGTTGTTTTGGCCCTTGAATGAGAATAGACATGTGCATGTACTTCCGCTTCATGCACAACCATGGAGGGAGGTTATAGATCCGAAGAACAACGGGCCATGTGTTGTGTCTGCTGCTCATGTTGCCGACTGGATTTATTCCGTCCATACTCATACCGAACCTAATATTCCTCGGATCACTACCGAAATCTGGGTATTCGGCGTCGATTGCCCTCCACTGACAAGCATCGGCTGGGTGTCTCAACACCCCGTCCTTTCTTCTCCCCTCTTCGTGCCAACGCATCAGCTTTGTCTCCTTCTTGTTACCGAATAAACGCTTCAGACGGGGGAGGACTGGAAGGTACCATACAACCTTTGCAGGGGCACCACTCGTCACTTCTTCCTCATCATCGTCTTGGTTTTTGCCCCGTTTATATCGAGATGTGTTGCACACCAGACATTTGTGCAGCTCTCTATACTCCCTGCGATAAATAATGCAGTAGTTTCGACAAGCGTGGAGTCTCTCTACATCCAATCCAAGTGGACAGACCACCTTCTTGGCTTCCTCGGTGCTCGTAGGCAACACGTTCTCCTTTGGAAAAACCATCGCAAGGTAAGCCAGCGTCTCATCGAAGCTTGCGTCCGGACAGTTGTGAGCTGCCTTGATCCTTAGAAGTTCTAGCGTGACTGACAGACGCGTGTGCTCAGGATCGCAGGTAGGATACAGCGGTTTTGTCGAGTCTTCCATCAGTTTCACAAACTTTGCGACCTCTCTTTCATCTTCGGGGTCTTCGACCACCTGGTCCGCCATGTGACTGTCCCTCAACATTTCAGCCAAATTGTTCCCCGCCTCCCCCGTCAAGTCATCCCTACATTCCGAAATATGGTCTTCATCTTCTTCTGCGTCTCCATGTATGGCCTCTTCTTCTAAACATTCACGAGTAGCTAAAATTTCTGTCTCCTCCTCACCGTGACTTGTCCAACGTATATAACCTTCCATGAAACCTTTAGTCAACAAGTGTAGCTGCAGCATGTCTCTCTCCCTGAACATTATCGTGTTCTTGCATACAGAACACGGACAACACATCTTGTTCGCACCCTTTTTCTCCGTATCTTCCTCGGGCACATCTAGAAACCCATTCAGAGTATCGACAAAACTCCGTGTTTTCGCCGTACATCCAACTTCGATCCATCGATCCCTACAACAGCAAACTGATTGATTATAGTCCAAATTAACAGAACAAACACAAAACTTATTCTTTTCTTTCATGTACTACATCATACCAAAGAGAGCTCGCTAGCTAGGGCCGTCAAGGAGCGGACTCGAGAGAGAGGAGGGGAGGGGAGAGGAGGGGAGGTGGGAAAATGGGTGGAGAGGAGTAGGGGGGTTAAAAAAAAATCTAGATATAGATTGAGGAGGGAGGGAGGGAGGAGGGGAGGGGGAGAGAGAGGGAAAAAGGGGTGCAAATTAAAGAGGATGGACAAGATTGATCTAGATCTAGATCTAGAGGAGGAGGGAGAGAGGAGGGGGAGGAGGCCAAAGGGGGAGAAGAGGCAGGAGGCTAAGGGAAAAATTGGAAAAAAAAAGGGAGGAAGGAGATAGCAAATGGCCGAAGCTTGCAGCTGGCCGTTTGAGGCACGCGAGCTCAACAGCCAGCTGCAGGCGTCGCCAAGCACAATTTATAGTCGCAGACATATCACTGACGGGCAACACGTAAGCCACCCGTCAGAGATCTTGTGCCCCGGAGGCATTCCTGGAGCACACTTTCACTGACGGGCACCACGGGACCCATCAGTGGAAAGCCAACAATCACTGACAGGCACGTTTAATTTGACCGTCAGTGAAGGTATGTGTCAGTGGAGAAGCCAGGGTAGACCTCTGTTCCCACTTCTACTGACGGGCACTACAGGACCCGTCAGTGAAAGGCCAACCATCACTGACGGGCATGTTTAATTCGCCTGTCAGTGAAGGTATGTGTCAGTGGAGAAGCCAGGGTGGACCTCCGTTCCCACTTCTACTGACGGGCGGTTTTTGTGCCCGTCAGTAGAAGTTGGCCGTCTCCTCCAGTGCATGACCATCGCTGACGGGCATGTATTCGCCCGTCAGCGATTCATCTAATCAGCGATGGGCCTCAGAGTGCCCGTCAGTGATGATCTTGTAGCAGAGATCATTTCTGAGGTAGTGCGTCATCTGATTTGATCCCAGTCCGGAGAGTTTACTATCGGGGGATGCAAAGAAAATGATGGTCTAGGGATTGACTAGTCGATCAATCAATCCATTTCAAGGAAGTACGCAAACCTGCTCTAATTAACATGTTAGTCAGTCAACCTGATCATAGAGTCCATGATCTGGATGATCAATAGACGTCCTCTCTGGCCTCTATACCAAGTACTCCAGTAGAATAGTATTATTGGAAACCAACCTATTATTAATTTGTTGAAGTACAACAGTCACATGACAACGATGTTTTGGACATGTCAAGGTCTATGAGATATGGTTGTCAGCTTGTGTGTGTCTTGTTGGATTGGTTTTGTCAATGTGTTTATTTTGTTAAATAGTGTCCTAAATCTAGTTCAGTTAGATGGCTTGTTTGTTGTCAAAATTTTTATACAGTTATCTTCTAATCAATTGTGCTCTGTAAGGTTCTTGTCCTAATTTTTCTCATAAATCAGACTAACTCATTCTTCTTTGCGAAACTGCAATAACTCTCTGCTGTCTTGACGAGGTACGTAAGAAAAAGTTCTATGAGATATCACTATGTCATTTTAACTACTAGATTTGATTATACGTATAATATTATGAACAGATTTTTGATGACCATGTATCGGTTTCATCATAAGTACTGGATAACAGTTTCGTCAAAAAATACTTTACAAAATTCTAGGACGTGTGTCGTTATTTTTCGACCAGCGGAGTAGCTTTACACATTTATGACCACACATATGCATCCTTTGTATTCAGATTGCAGAACCATCCCTTGTGTCTTCATAATCTAAAGCACCCAGGCACCATCTGGAACATGTGAATCTTCACTGATTATTGCAGGAATTGAACTTATCTTTTTTTAAAGATAAATTGAACTATCTTTTCTTATACATACTTGCAGAATTCCTCCCTAGTTAGGCTCCATTAAGAGCACAAGAATTTCACGTTTCCCGAATTCATGTGTACAAATGGGGCATTGGTGTGGTTTAACAGCCCCTGACGCCTTTTCATAATCCAAAATGTAAAAAGGAATCGATTGACTCCGGTGTGTCTACTTGCGCTCTATTTGGATGCAGGTCCTACTTAGCCTGGACTGCCTGTGCCACGTGCTCACCATCTCCGACTCCCTGCTGTCTTGCTGATCCAATCTACAGGATAGCTGAAACCATCGGGAAGGATGGCACACCGGCTCTCTCATGCTCCTGCTGCTGCGTTCTATCTGGTCGGAAAGGAACGCTAGGATATTTCGGGGAGAGTCCCAGTTGCCATAACGCTCCGTGATGCGATCATGGTCGAGGTAGCAAAGTGGAATTATGTGGATTTGTTGCGAGGATAAGTTAGTACGCGGTGTTGTAAGGTGTTAACTCAGCCCATAAATTCTCTCTTTCTAATGAAAAAATGTGTGCTTTCTCGCGCATTCCTGAAAAAAGAATATGTAAAAATATTTTCTATTTCAAGTGGTATGAGATTTTTTTTAAATCTAAAGCCCATTTTTAAGGTTTTTGGATTGACATCCAGCCATCTTCATCGATCCCTAGTTCTCCACCTCACTCCACATATAATCGAGAGACCTAGAATTACAAAGACATTTTGCTAATACACATTTTTGAGGCTTTAATTATAGGCTTGGTAATGTGCATGTTAGTTGACTGAGATATAAAAATTCTTAGACAACTAAGAATTAGCAAAACTGTAGACATAAAAGGCTAACATAAACTTGAGTCGGATGAGCAGGAGCTAACAAATCAGATAAGGTTTCTTGATTTGGATTATGGTAGAGTGTGCACAATCACATCCCGATCCTCATATATCTGCACATATTGAGTCGCCTGCTACTTTAGTACTCCCTCTGTCCAAAAATGCAAGGCGTATTTTGATTGGTAAGATAAGATTTTGACTAATAATTACACTAGTAAGTACTTTTGAATATGAATATAATAATATAAATTTTATGTCACATAAATTATATATTAATAGAGTAACTATGGGTCAAAATCTTGTCTTAACTAAATTAAAATATGTCTTATATTTTTAAACGAGAGAGTACTTACCTTTCTTTCGTGCCGATTCTATGGAGAGCATGCATGCATGGCATAGGTATTCTTTCCAAAAAGAACACACCGGACACTTACTCTACTTAGATGGAAATTGTGTTTATGTTTGAATTTAAATGGTTTTGTTAATTCTCAGTTGTCTAGATTTTCGTAAATCTCAGTTACCTAAAATCATATTATTTTAAATTCTAGTCCGTAAATGTGCAATTTTAATAAAATGTACTGCAATTTTAGTCCATAAGTTATTGAGACTAAAATAGAGATGGGAATGATTGGGTATTAATTCAAAGGCTTAAAAGAGTGAATGAGAGTTGAGAAAAATTCAGATAACTGAGATATTGACGTTCCCGACTTTAAATCCATCCTCTCTCTCTCTGCCAATTTTTTTTTCTTGTCATGAAACCGGTGGAAATCATCCTGGAATGTCGATACAAAACCCTAGCTAAGTACACGTGTCATCGACAGAAAATTGTGGAGGAGACGTATTAGAAGATTTGCCCGGAAGATTCCTCCCTTTGATTTCTTACGAACCTAACACACTTGCCCATGCGATCAAACTGGAATTAATCTCACACACTCCTCATGAACCACTTACTCTCGCATTACATATATAGCCACAGAATGCACGAGCACACTCGTGGCAACTGTTAGCTCCACTTAGCTTGGAGCACGTACGTGACAAGAAGTCAAGAACCCAAATCCAACCATGCTGTCGGGCGGCGGCGGCGGCGGCGCCCGAGTGGGCACGATGCGGTTCGCGCTGCACGTCCTGCACGGGCGGTGGTTCATGTTCTTCGCGTCGATCTTGATCATGGCGGCGGCCGGCGGCACGTACATCTTCGGCATCTACTCCAAGGCGATCAAGACGTCGCTGGGGTACGACCAGCAGACGCTCAACACGCTGAGCTTCTTCAAGGACGTCGGCGCCAACGTCGGCATCCTGCCGGGCCTCATCAATGAGGTCACCCCACCGTGGGTCGTGCTGGCGTGCGGCGCCGGCATGAACCTCGCCGGCTACCTCATGATCTACCTGGCCGTCTCTGGCCGCACGGCGCGCCCGCCCGTCTGGCTCATGTGCGTCTACATCGCCGTGGGGGCTAACTCGCAGTCGTTCGCCAACACGGGCGCGCTCGTCACCGCCGTCAAGAACTTCCCGGAGGACCGCGGCGTCGTGCTCGGCCTGCTCAAGGGCTTCGTCGGCCTCAGCGGCGCCATCTTCACGCAGCTCTACCGCGCCATCTACGGCGCTGGCGACGACGGCGCGTCGCTCGTGCTGCTCATGGCGTGGCTCCCCGCGGCCATCTCGCTGATCTTCATCCCCACCATCCGCATCATGCCGCGCGGCCCGGCGAGTGGCCGGGAGCGCAGGGCTTTCTTCTACTTCCTCTACGCCTCCATCGTGCTCGCCACCTACCTCCTCGTCATGAACGTCGTCGAGCTGGAGGTGCCCGGGTTCCCAAAGCCCGCCTTCTACGTCACGGCGACCGTGCTCCTCCTCCTCATCTTCTTCCCGCTCGTCATCGTCGTCCAGCAAGAGCTCAAGACCTACCTGCAGCCGCAGCCGGCGACGGCACCCGTCCTGACGATCACCGTCGACGAGAAGACGGCACCGTCGTCAGCACCTGACCAGCCACCGGAGACCAATAATATTACGCCGTCACCGCCGACCTCGGCTTCGTGCTTCCAGGACGTGTTCAGGCCGCCGGCGAGGGGGGAGGACTACACGATCCTGCAGGCCCTGTTCAGCGTGGACATGCTGGTCCTGTTCGTGGCCACCATCTGCGGGGTCGGCGGCACGCTGACGGCGATCGACAACATGGGCCAGATCGGGCAGTCGCTGGGTTACCCGCAGCGGAGTATCTCCACGTTCGTCTCCCTCGTGAGCATCTGGAACTACGCCGGCCGCGTGGTCGCCGGCTTCGCCTCCGAGTACATGCTCGCCCGGTACAAGGTTCCCCGCCCGCTCGCCCTCACCGCGGTTCTCCTCCTCGCCTGCGCGGGCCACCTCCTCATCGCCCTGGGGGTGAGCAACGGGCTGTACGCGGCGTCGGTGATCCTCGGGTTCTGCTTCGGGGCGCAGTGGCCGCTGCTGTTCGCCATCATCTCGGAGGTGTTCGGGCTCAAGTACTACTCCACGCTCTACAACTTCGGGGCCGTGGCGAGCCCCGTGGGTTCCTACATCCTCAACGTGCGCATCGCGGGGCGGCTCTACGACCGGGAGGCGCTCCGGCAGGGAGGGCGGAGGGGCAGGGACCTGACGTGCATCGGGGTGCGGTGCTTCAGGGTGTCCTTCTTCATCATCGCCGGCGTGACGCTGCTCGGCGCCACCGTGTCGCTGGTGCTCGCGTGGAGGACGAGGAAGTTCTACGCGGGCGACCTCTACGGCAAGTTCAGCAAGGAGGTGGGCATGGGCATGGCAGGGGGTGAGGGCCAGGGAGAAGCGAGCGGCGGCGGCGGCGGTGTTGGCACGACGAAGGTTGCTACTTCTAGAACCGGTGACGCCGTGGCCGATGGCAGTAAGATTGGTTCGACTAAAGAGTGAGATGGAGCCAAATTGGTTGTGTTAAAAAAACCATGGGTGATCGAAATCATACGGATTTGTGCCACGCATGGTTAAGTTGCACATGTTTTCACGTACGTACGCGTCGTTCTGTAGGAATATAGATTATGTTAGAGCGAAGTGTGATTGTACATGTGTCGTACGTCCTGGGTTTCTATAAGAATCTGTCGACTGATTTATTACCTGATTTTGTTAGGTTTTCCGATAGTTTGAGCTATGGATCATCTATTTATACCGTCACCTCCGTAGCTCGCAGCTGTCCACCCCGTAAACTTGAGTAAATTTCGATCATCTATTTATACCGCTACTTCCGTGGCTCGCAGCTATCCACCCCGTAAACTTGAGTAAATTTCTATGATCAGTGCTGCATGTAACCACAGTTTCGTGAGACGATTGCACAAAACCCCCAACACTGCCGTCCATCTTTCACCCATCGTCGTTATCTTCGGTAACTTACGATGGAACTTGGGTTTTCTAAATTACTTTGCCTCATAAATTATACGAAAAAAATTCTAATAAGTGTGGTTATGTGTAGCACAGATCACAAGAATTATGGTTCTATAAAATTTACTTAGTAAACTTTATTAGGACTCGTTTGGTACACTCAATCTAATTCAACCCCTTCGTATCAACACGAAATTGAACTAATATCCCTTTGAACCTAAATACAGGTAGACAGTAAAGTCACGACAAGACGGTAGATATGGTGAGCAGGTGTTTATAGTGCAGATACAATTGTGATGTGGCTGGGTCCAATATTAGGATTAAAGATGTGAACTTTACTGTTTGTAGGGAAATTGTCAATATATTATTAGCAAAGTCAAGTTATCGTAACTTAGGTTGTGAGAATGATAAAGGAGATATGATTCCATATACCATTAACACAGCAAATGGTTAGAAATTTGCGATTTTGTTAGTGGGTAATAGCAAATCTCAGGCAGTTCTCCTGCTTAATTTCACTGAAGAGAGAACGTGAGTCTGATTTCTAGCCTTTATGAGAGGTTACTATAAACACAATAAAAGACAAAGTACTAGTTAGAAAATTCCGTGGGTTAAGCTTACACGGCTAGCTAGCTAGTCAGAGAAAGCGACTCGTTGCCGGTGATGACTCAGCGACAGATTCGCGTGGTTATTCGCGCTCATCGATGGTAGGCAGCGACATGTAGTCAGCAACATGCGTGTGAACGTGAGGTGTGGCGACACTTCGCCGTAGTATATGCCTCTACGGTCCTGGGTGTTTGGGCTGTTGACAAAGCCACGCAAGCGTATCAGTCTATGGTATACCCAAGTTCAATCTGAGACGTGTATAAAATAGTTTTCTTAATTAAGAAAGTATTAATTTAATATTTTTGAATATAGATAGCATTACTCTTATTATTATAGATTGAATAAAACACTATATTTTAAGTTTTTGGGGCTTTCCAGCCGAATATCAGAGTCCGAGCCTAGGTCCGATCAGTCTGTACTCGGGCTGGGCAATCGGGTTGGCCCATCCCTGCTTAGGTTTTTTTTTCTTAAATGAAGACAAAAGTTTTGTCTTATTTCATTGAATAACTATGAGAGTTTAAACTATACAGGCCAGCCGAGGACCGAAGACCAAAAATAAAAACCTACTGTCCCAAAATTAGCACACCCAGGTGCCTCACGTCTGCCACAACCTAGCAGTGAGCCTCCCTTTTAATCTTGGATATAAAGATCGTCAGCATGGAACTAACGTTCCTGAAAGCTCTGGCGTTTCGCTCGTTCTAAATTTCCCAAGAGACCAACATGATAACCAATCTTGCATTGAGGCAGCCCTTAATCAAAGGGTTGGTTGCAAGTCATAAATGCCAAGCCATGTCTTGACCAAGTTCAAGACCTGAAGTGTGTAACAGCATCTAAAGAAAAAGTGCTGAGCAAATCCAAATTCCCGCCTACATAAAGGGCAAATACCACCATTTGGCTAGCCATGGCCCTATGCTTAGGCCGAGTCTATAGTAGCCTAGTGACACTTGGACTATGAAACCCAAACACTAAAACTTCTTCCGGGCTAGCAGCTTGAAGTTGTCGGATTTGGCCCACCAGTGACTAGCTTTATATCCATTTTTCTTCTCTTTCAAGTGCTACGGTGGAAGATATGAAAGAGGATAGAGGAAGCCATGATAGGGAGATTGTTAGGGCAACTACAAAGGTGTGACGTCAGCTGATTCTCCATGATATCATATATGATAATTCCTGATGCAGAGGAGAGAGGAGGAGAAGAGAGAATAAAACTGACTCGACTCTACGAAGAATAAAAACTCTAGAGTCAACATCATTATCTTTGTAAACTATTGTATTTAATGTTAATTCTTCGTGTAAAGCCAGTTTAAAAGAGAATTAATTGTATAAATTATTTTTAATATAAACTCTTAAAGATATGGAGGAGTCAAAAAGTCAATGGTTGATTCTACGATTTGTTTAAATAACTGCAAAGTTTTTACATGTCACTGTCGGAGGACCATCAAGTGATTACATAGGTACTTGTGCGTGCTTATTTGCCTCACAAGAAAATCAGTCGACTGATTTCTTATCAAATCTTAAACGCATTTTCCGGTAGTTCATCTATGCATCCCTTTTGAGGTTCAATCGGCATTAGACATAAATCTCGGGTATCCCAGCGGCGGGAGGCATCTGTGAGCAGCAGCGGAACTAGAATTTTAAGGTAATAAAGTAAACTTTTAAAAAAGTAGATAAAGGCTGCTAGAGTAGCCTGTGGCTAGGAAACCTACCCTTGGGTACTCTCCGCGTCGCAGGAGATCAAAGGCAACTTCCCTGTATGCCCCAACGATGGTTCTACGGTTCTTTGAAAATAAGTAGATAGATAGATATGGAGAGAGCGCTCGTGCATTAAGACAAGTGACATCAATATTTGGATTGTAAATTGCGAACTTTATTATTGTCAGTAGATTTGCATATGTTTTTGCTTTCAGTAGAGAAAAAGAGATAAAATAAAACAAGATCTTTTTGACGACAAATTAAAAGTGACCCCATTTGATTCAAGGTTAAAGGATGGGTTAGGGATTTAACCCGTCAAACACCTTTAGATTAGATGGGGTTAAGTTAATTCGGTTAAAACTATTTAACTCCTCTAACTCATGATTAAACTAACCCACAAAAAAGATGGAATAACTTAATGCAGTACAACCAACTTTCCTAAATTCGATTTTTGTATTACTAACCCCCTAATCTAGCCAAAGTTGTTTGAGTTAATCGGGTTGGCTGCCAAACACAAAATTAAGGTTAAATTAATCTACCCAAATTAAGGTTAGCTAACCTAGTTAACTTAACCCTGAACCAAACAGGACCTTAAAAATAGTATAAACATAATAGGGAAAATCTTCTTACCTTGTGTTAGTGCGTCTGCTTGAATTTCTTACCACTACCTCTGCATACGTCGCATGAGCAGGATGGAGGTTGCGGCCAAGTCTGTGTTAGGACTAGGGTTTCCCCACAAGTTCACCAAGGCCCTCGGGTGTACAACAAGGTTTATTTGGGATTGGGTAGCGGTGGCAGTGTGTCCAAGCGAATGGCACGCCATCGACTGTGATTTCGGGGCAGCGTGGTGCTGGAAGACGACTCGATCACACAATGACAAGGTCAGCAATGTGTTAGGTTGGATCGGGGAGAATTTTTTATAAATATTATTTTTAAAACTAAAAATTTGAGATATGTAGGTCTCATTTTATAAATTGCAAAACTAGTAGCATGTCGTTCGACGGCTGGACGATTTCGCTGTTATCGTTCAACGGTGGAACGATAACGCGTTCTCGTTTTCCGGAGAACCGAAATCCCGCCGAAAGCGCGCGCAACAGTGGGACTTGACGCGTGACGTGACCGCTGTCGTCCAACGGTGGGACGACAACGCGTTATCGTCCCACGGTCGAACGATAACGCGTTATCGTCCCACGGCCGGACGACAGCGCCTTTCCACCGCGCCCGTGATTCCTTTCCTTTTTGCGTCGCGTCGGTGCGGCCGTTTCTTCTTCACCCGAGCGCGTGCGCAGGAGAAAGAACAGAGGAGGGAAAGGAGAGAAAGAAGAGAGAAGAGGAAGAAGGAGGAGGAAGGAGGAGGGGAAGGAGGAAGGAGGAGAGGAAGGAGGAGGAGGAGGAGGAAGGAGGAGGAAGGAGGAGGAAGGAGGAGGGAAGGAGGAAGGAGGAGAGGGGAGGAAGGAAGGAGGAGAAGGAGGAAGGAGGAGGTGAGTTCGGGGAGGCCGAACTCCGCATCTTCGGTAATTTTTTTAAAATTTTGTTAGTTAGGTATTGTTTGTATTTTTTAGTTTAGTATGTATTAGTTCGTAATTACTTATATTATTTAGGTTGTTTAGCACGAAATATGCAAATATAAATTATGTATAGATTACTTATATTATGCAAATATAGATTACGTATTGATTATAGAAATATTATTTAGGTTGTTTAGTACGAAGTATTTATATTATTTAGGTTGTATATCATTATAGGTTATGTATGTAAATATAGTTAGGTCTATAATTGATTACACGATGGGGGAAAATTGTTATTAAATTAGGTCGAACTAATTAGTTCTACTATTAGAGACGTAGAATATTAGTACGTAGTTAGGTTAATTATTTCGTATTCGTGTTGACCGTTACGTTCGATCGTGCTAAAAGTTCTATCCCGATTTATCGGTCGATAACCCTGGTGTGTTCCGGATCACCCTTGTATACGCTGTACGCGTGTACTCGACCTACATTTAGCACGAAAGAATTTAGCGGTCGCGTGGCGTAATAGAACTACATGTTTTACTGAGTACGTGATGAAGATGTCAATTTATCTTACGGCAGGTATGTCGGAGTTAGTAAATATGACGGTGTACTATGGTCCTGGGGTTGTTCGATCAAATCGGAGCGGGGTTGATCTTAGTGAATTCAGCCATGTTGATGTGCCTATTTCCGATCCGGAAAGGTTGAACTTCAAGGAAGCCAATCATTGGCTTACACGTACCTTCTCCATGGATCCCGCACTGTATGCAGTGACCATTCAAGCAGTGTTTACCAAGTCTTGCCATGATATTAAATGGGACTTGTTGCCGATCGAGAGTACTAGAGACTGGAGATCGTGGCTACGGGTTTGCAATGCTAGAAAAAGTCCTCCGGTCGCACTAGTGCAAGCCATCATGAAGGGTGGCGGGTCAGAAGGCGGTGGGTACGAAGCGGAGCAGAACAATCCAGAACCACAGGTGGACGAGGTAGTTGATCCCGGTTGGCAAGCTGGGCAAGCTGGGCAGAGCAGTCAGCCAGCAGAAAGAGTTCCCACGGGGCAGGCGGATGAAGAAGAGGATTTCGAGTGCATGCAGGAGGTAATGGAACAGGAAGATGAAGATGGAATGGCTGAAGATGTGGATGAAGATAGCGGTGAAGAAGATAACATTCATGCATCCCCGATTCCAATTGCATGGAACCAGGAATTTCTTGGTGCCATGAGTGTGAATGATGGCCATGATTCTTGTTGGGAATATAACAAGAACCAGATCCAAATTGGTTCGATGTATGCCACCAAGAAAGAATTGAAGCACGCAGTCACGCAATGGGCCATGTCCACGCAGAGGATTTTCAGGACCGACATATCTTCTCCCAATAATTTAACTTTAACATGTACTGCTCATGGCTGCGAAAGCAAGGTGCACGCCCATGTGCCCAAGTATGAAGTGAATTGGGTCGTGACCAACGTCGTGCCGCACACTTGCGTCAGAAGCAATGTGCTAGCGCGTCACCCGAATCTGACATCCACTCTGATCGCAGAACTGATGTACAGCGAGATAGTGGAGAAGAAAGACATGGAAGCAAAGCACATACAAGTTGCAATAAAGAACAGGTACAAGTACGAAATCCCATATGGCCAGGCTTGGAGGGCTAAGCAGAAGGCCATGGAGATGCGCTTCGGCACTTTCTACGACTCGTACGATAACCTGCCCCGGCTGCTTTACACACTCCTCCTCCGGAACCCAGGGACACATGTTGATATTCAGCACTCGGTGAACCCGCATTTTCCAGGCTATAAAGTGCTGAACCGAGCTTTCTTCTCTTTCGGTGCATGCATTGAAGCTTTCAGGCATTGTCGTCCAGTGCTGTGCGTGGATGGGACATTTCTGACAGGCAAGTACAAGGGGCAGATACTGACGGCGATTGGTGTGGACGGCAACAATCAGATCCTGCCATTGGCGATGGCGTTCGTGGAGGGTGAGAACTTCTCAAGCTGGTTATGGTTCTTCAGGCAGCTCAAGCATGGAGTAGTAAAGAATCGGGAGAATGTATGTGTTATTCACGACAGGCACCCTGGTATACTGAAAGCAGTGAAGACACTCCAGGAGCCAACTCCTGATGAGGATCACCCTTGGCCGGACCTGCAAAACCGTTGGTGCATGCGCCATCTGGGGGCTAATTTTTTTAGCCAGTTTAGGAACAAGCGCCTGATGAATCTGTTTAAGAGGCTGTGCAAACAGAACCAGGAGAGGAAGTATAAAACTTTGTGGCGGAAGCTCGATGACTTTACTAAGAGCGAGATCATTGATCGCAAGAAAAAAAATGTGGTACTTACCCCGGAAGAAGAGCCACGGGAGCTTTCTGCTATTCCTGCAATTGACCCCCCTGGTACGAGGAGGAGGAAGGCCAAACAAATAAAGAGTTTCTCTCAGTGGATAGAGAAAGAGCCGCCTGAGAAGTGGTCTCTGCTTCATGACACTCATGGCGCTAGGTACGGCATCATGACCACCAACCTTGCGGAGGTGTACAACTTTGTGCTTAGAGGGCAGCGGGGTTTACCTCTAACTGCTATCGTCGAGGGTGCCATGCATGGCACCGTGAGGTACTTTCAAGAGAGGTACAGAAATGCTGCACTGCATATGAATAATTTTCCTGCGACCCCTTACTGTGCGAAGATCATGGAGTACATGGAGAATAAGATTCAAAAGGGATCAGGGCACACAGTCTACAGCATTGGGAATCTAGAAAGGAGGTACGAGGTACGTCTGAGGGATAAATCTGGTTTCGGGTCTGCGAACGAGACGAAGACGCATGAGGTTACAATTGGAATGGAAGACGCGCCCACTTGCAAGTGCACATGCAACAAACCCAAGCTGCTACACGTGCCTTGCTCTCATGTGCTCGCTGCATGTGGCCAAATTGGAATGGACTCAATCTCGTTCGTGTCACCTTACTATCTGAAGCAGTCCGTGCTCCATACTTGGAGCGGCGAGATAAGTGGATTCCGTGCGGTTGGCAACTTCAACAAGGTAGACGAGGCTCAAAGGGAATACATCCCAGATTTTGGACTACTCCGGGTTTCACGAGGTCGACGGCAGGTTCGTCGTATTCGTAACGACATGGACCAATCGGAGGCTGGTGGTCCAACTAGGCAGTGCATGCATTGCTCAAGGTATGGGCACAGAATGAAAAACTGTCCTGACTTAAAGAAACAAGGCCAAGGGGATACTTCAGGTGGCGCTAGCACATCGGTGCCTGGAAGCGCGGCAGGACAACGTTGAAATGCTATATACTTTCAACTAAGTTTGTTCCGTACAATAACATATTTATTCCCTATGTGTTGAATTAAAATTGTGTTTCTATTCCTGTAAGTCTGTATTCCTGTAAGTTTGTAATTCACGTAAGAATCCTTACGTTTGTAAACTCATAATTCGTGTAAGAATCCTTAAGTTTGTAAGTTTGAAATTCGTGTAAGTTTATATTTGTACATTTCTGGTACGTTTATATTTCTACGAATCCATTATTACCACAGGTATGGCGACGTATCGTCATCTCGACCCTACGGTTGACATACGACACCGCGGGAGGCTACTGGAGGAGGGCCAAAACCTCCCCGTGCTCGTCACTCGCACGCCTCAGGAGGATTGGATGATACACCCAGATTGGGTTGACAGGTGGGTCGCGTAGTTACGTACGTTGTTTGAAATAATTTTTACTACATAACTTGACGCTTATTTTGTTGTTCTGTACTTGTTTCACAGGTTGGCTTGGGCGGGTCTCCTACCGCTGGCACGGATGGTTGAGGCTACTGCGGCAGAGTGGAGGCTTGTGCCGCAACATGACGATGACGAGGAGCCGATAGAGCAGTACAATGAGCGGTCTCGCCGTTTTTGTTACGACCGGTCACTGATCACCTGCTTAGTGGACCGTTGGAGGCCAGAGACCCACACACTACACTTTCCTTGGGGAGAGATGGCGCCTACCCTGCAGGACGTCTCGTTCTTGCTGGGCCTACCGTTGGCTGGAGCCGCAGTTGGACCGTTGGAGCCTCCAGTAGGTTGGCACGACGCCATAGTGGCCCGTTTCGCAGGTGTTGCTCATGGGGTCGGGGAGTTCGTCCGAGATGGAAACGGCCCTATGTGGCGGTGGTTGCGCAGCTTTCAGGTAACTCCGCTTGCCTTTGTTATGCATTGCGAACTTACTATTAAAATTTTTATTTCGGTTCTTATGTTAAATTTTTCATGTAGATTGGCGCGCTAGGTTACCCTGGTGTTGCGCTTACGGAGCAGCAGGTTGACCGTTGTCTAGAGGCGTATGTCTTGTGGCTCTTCGACAAGGTGATGTTCACGTCCAATCACGTGAACACTGTGGACGCTCGCTACATCGGAATAGCGCGAGAGATCGCGGATGCACGTTGTCGCGAGGACATAGTTCAGAGGAGTTGGGGTTCGGCTGTCCTCGCCGCCACTTTGAGAGCCATGTGCAATGCTTGCAGCAGGCGCGCCGAGAAGTCGGCGGTACTGGGTTGCCCACTTTTGTTGCAGCTTTGGTCGTACGAGCGGTTCCCGATCGGACGGCCAGACGTGCAGTTCGACGTACCGTACGACGATAGGGAGTACCACGGGGACCTCATCGACATGCCTACTTTCGGGACACTCTGGACACGGAGACGGGTGAGTCTTATACTTAATATGGTTTCGATCAGAAGTACTTCATTTTTCCTTTGTATTAATTACTTTCATTCTCGACAGGTCCGATATGCTAGCGC
Source organism: Stipa capillata (assembly GCA_019208055.1). Lineage (NCBI taxonomy): Eukaryota > Viridiplantae > Streptophyta > Magnoliopsida > Poales > Poaceae > Stipa > Stipa capillata. The sequence continues at coordinate 20,500 of JAGXJF010002195.1, forward strand.
ACAAGTCAGGAACTGCTACCCAGCCTTCACGTCGCAGTTCGATACGTTGCACCCTAGTCAGGTCATCTGGGAGCCGTACAGTGAAGACGCGATGACGCGACGAGCGCCTGGCGGGATTTCATCCTTGTGTACCAGAGACCTCGACTACTGGATGACGAAGGCTACCGTAGTCTTCGACGTCACTGTGGAGGTAACCGCTGTGCACCGTGTGATGCGGCAATTTGGCAAACGCCAGTTGTGTCCTCCCCCAGCACCGCCCACGCTTCAGCCTCACATCCACAGGTAAGAGCATCTAAGGTTTTATGGTTTGATAATAGTATTGTAATTGTTTTGCTCACTTCGTATGAATAATCATGAAATGTAGGTACAACCGACAGGGTGGAAGCAAGACGGCAACAACTTGGGCACGAAACCTTGCGCCGTTTGTCGAACGGTGGACGACGGCAAGCGCAGATCTCTGGCAAGAGGACACGCCCTTCAACCCAGTCGAGTACGATGCGTACCTCCGATGGTACCGCTCCGGCACGAGGTTGTACTACATACCGCGTGCCGACCCAGCTGAGATGCAGCAGGGCCAGACGTCAGATCACTACCCGGCTGCTTCTGTTGTTGGCGTCAGGCACCACGCCGTACGTGTCACGATTTTTTTTGTTTTGCATTTGTAGAAGTACTGAGCAAGTAATAATATTCGTTTCGCATTTGCAGGCGCAGATGACGCTGGAGGCTCAGGAGGAGGTTGCCGCACTCCTTAACCGGCTTGACATGGGGATTGAGATTAGTCCGTCTGATCATCGATCCGCGTGGCAGCGTCTCAACGGCAAGCTACGGAAGATCTACGAGACTTTGACTTGTGGGCGCGCTTCAGACGTCGAGATTGCACGGTCTAGTCGTCATGCACACCGTCCCCCCACGGCAGTCCTCGTCGTCGTGGCGGCCGCAGCCGCAAGTCCAGCCACGTCCTCCTCTCCCGACGCAGGCGGGAGGGTCGTCGTGGCATCACCAGCCACAGCCGTCACCCCAGCCTACACCACCTCTCCCGACGCAGGCGGGAGGCTCGTTGTGGCATCACCAGCCACAGTCGTCACCCCAGCCTACACCACCTCTCCCGACGCAGGCGGGAGGCTCGTTGTGGCATCACCAGCCACAGTCGTCACCCCAGCCTACACCACCTCTCCCGACGCAGGCGGGTGCCTCGTACTGGCACAATCCGCAGTCTACGATGGTCTACACTACAGGTAACGTATTACTAATATGGTCTTACTATTTTCTTGGATTATATTGCTAAATATGATTGTTCACTGTAGGTGACACGTTTCCTGTTATGGCGTTTGCGGGTTCGCCAGATACTGTTGACTACGGCGACATGTGGAGCCAAGCGGACGCTTCAGGGGTTGTTCCTCACTTCCCGGGATTTCAGACTCCACCACCACCACCCACGCAGGTCACGCAGTCGCCACCTCGTCAGTCGGCTGAGCCGATTTACGGCAGGGGTCACCGTCAGCCACGGCCGGTACAGCCCTTGACACTGTCCGGCCCTCGCAAGAGGCCACGTCCTCGTACTCGTAGAGCCGCCGCACCCGCCGCACCACAGCGAGACCTAGGAGGACCGGACCAGGGAGACGAGCAGGACTAGTTTTTTTTTAAGCCATACACTCGCACCATTTCCTTTTGTATTTTGACTATCTTTAGTTGTACTGAATTGCATGGAACACTTTATTTATTTCTTCGAAATCTAGAGTTCGAAACATCGTCAACACTATGCATGGCGTGACAACACGGTACGATAACATTCGCATACAGCCGAACAACCTAATAGAACATTGAAATAACTACTCAGGGCCTTTAGGATATTTGCCCTTCCTCATACGACGAGCGTGAGCTTCCTCCCCTTCTTCCTTCGCGCGACGCGCCATCTCGCGCTTCCTCGCCCTTTCGGCCTCACGTGCCTCCGCAGCTCGACGTTCTGCCTCCTCCTTCTCTTTGCGTTGCATCTCCTGCCAACGCTTTCTCTTCTCCTCCTCCTCTGCCTCGTGCATGCGTTCCTGAATCCGACCTCGAGCACAGTTAACCTTCCACATGAGTTCTTCCTCATCCTCTTTCGATTGGGTAACGTCCAGCCACTGTATGTAGTCACATATAGTAGGTCGAGACTGCAAGCAAACGACTGTTACCATAGTATTGCATCGTGTTAGAAATGCGGGTATGTGCGAGTTTTACCAGTTCACTCCGTCTGGACATGCCAAACTTCGGTGGCTCTTCGTCGTAGTTAGCACACATGAAGAACCTTCTTCCGTACGTGTACGAGAACTCATCCGACTTCATCAGTCTGCACGGATCTTGGCACCAGCAAAGGGGAACTTCGACACCTGCGGGCACATCGGCAACCATCTTCTGCTTTGGCATCTCGTCAGCACCAGATGAAGCCATTCCTACGATAATGCAATACGGCATAGTTACTATTTTCAGGAAACGAAACAAAAGAACAACGCAACTAATTACCTCACACGCGCTCCGCTCTCGAGATCTCACTTCCAAACCCTAATCCCTCTCCTCTTTATCGATTTGTTAATTTTTCATGAATCGGTGTGAGGCAGAGACAGGTGACGGGTGATTAAATAGAGAGCGATGCGTCTCAGGGATGCACTGGATGCATTCACGAGTGACCAGAGCCCAAAAAAGGCGCTGCAGTGGACTGGACACGACGTAAAGGAGTTCACGCGCGCTGGAGCGGACTGGACAGGACACAAAGGAGCTCAGGTGCGCGCCCGCGTGCAAAAGTGGGCGCTGGAGGGAAGCCGCAGGGAATCTGACCGTTATTAGTCAACCGTCGGCAGATAAGGTGGTTATTAGTCGACCGTCGGCAGATAAGTTGGTTATTAGTCGACCGTCGGCAGATAACGGGGGAACAGTGGGCCCGCCAGCTCTTTCGGCGCGAAATCGTCCACTGGACAAACGATAACTCGTTATCGGTCGGCGGTGGGCTGATAACGCCCTTGTCGGTCGGCGGTGGGCTGATATCTCCCTTGTCGGCCAACCGTTGGCCGACAGGGTTATATTTTTGAAATTTCTGAAATAGGACATATAGATCTCGAATTTTTGATTTAAAAAATAATATTTATAAAAACTATCTTGGATCGGGTTGCTGTGGCAGCAACCAGAGAGAGCCAATGGTGTGACGAAGCATCGCCTGGTGGCTTCATGCGGTGGTTTTGAGCCTGTTAGTACAACTGTTGGTGTCGAAAACCGTGCGCCATGACAAGAAGCGGGCCACTTGACAGCCCAACCAGTGAATGGGATGCAAGAGATGGAGAAGAGGATGCTAGTAGCATATGAGGAGAAATTTTAAAGTAAAGCACAAAAGAGACTTCGCCAACATATATAAGTATGTCTGTACTTAAATTTTTTATAGAAAATCTACGTATGTGCTAGCGTGGAGTGAGTAATAAAAGAGAGAAAGTAACCAAGTTCCATAAATCTTGCTTCCGACCCCTAGTGTATGTAAGCTGTTGCTATTCACATCGGCACATAAGTAAAGTTTTTGTAAAACCTTTCTTTTTACATGAATTTTTGTAGAACTTTTAAGTTTTGTGTGCGAATCTTGTAGAACTTTGAAGTAGGTCTAGCCGTAAGAAACTAGTGCTGACAAACTACACGGAGGCCCAACAGGCACGGACAAGGCTGCAGGTCCAGTTATAACATCACAAATGGCCCACGGCCCAGCACGAAGCACGCCAAACCGAACCGGGCGGAACCCAAACCCTAGCGCTCGCTCCGTTTCCCTTTTCCTTCTCCCCTCGCTGTTGCCGCTTCCGATTCCGTCATAACCCGTTCGTCGGCGTCGCGCCTGTCTCCTCTTCTCACCCAAACCCTAGTCTCTTCTCCCAAGAACCGAGGCTGCGAGACAGAGGTGCGGGCAATGGCGGGGAAGGAGGAGAGCCGGATCTTCGTGGGCGGCCTGTCGTTCCACACCGACGAGCGCAAGCTCGAGGACGCCTTCCGCCGCTTCGGCAAGGTCATCGACGCCCAGGTATCAGACTGTCTCCGCGTTTCTCCGTATTATCTGCTGCATCTGTTTATTTACCTTTATTTTACGGATGACGCTGCCAGATCTGTGCAATTTAGATGGTGTGAGGAGGAAAGGTGAATCTGTTGTATATGGTCGAGGGGGGTTTCTTCTTTTATTCTTCTTTACGGAGTAGCATCGTGCTACTTTCATACCTTTCTCTGGATCTGTACTAGGCACAAAATGCTAAAAAAATTACTTCTAATTTTAAGATAACCAAACTATTAAGCTTTTCGATGAAGAAAACAGATGCTGATTAGTGGAGAACATTGGCTCAATTCTGTAAGGGTTGAAAGTACTGGGGTTTCCGACTTTTGTGAGAAACTAATCTTACTTGATCTAAATCTTCTCAAACACACGATGAAACCTTAGCTTGTCAAAAGGAATAAACAAATGTACTAATTAGTGGAATTTATGCTAAGGAGGCTTCATTATTTTGGTACATTTGTATGTTTGTGTTCCTTAGTTTGTGGCGACATCAGGAATACTCACACTTCTTGTTTTCTACCTTTCTTTGCTGGGTCTGATAGTGATCTTTCTCAGTCTCTCGTAGTTTGGTGAAGCCAAATGAGCTGGCAGATTTCTGGAGTTGGATAGAACAGGGATTCGTTTTTTGTTAAAGGAACAGCTTTGCAGAGAACCGTCTGAGTGTTCATGCAAAGAAAGCAGCTATTCTCTGCATTTTGAGGGAAAAAAAACGTAGGGTCGAAATTGCTTTACCAAGAGGACATGCTGATGCTATTCATTACAATTAGATGCCTGAAGTGAACATTGTGACCACTGACCTGTGAAATTTGATCCAGTAAGCGGGGGCACAGTTGATTGATCGTGCTGTTGATTGTGTTCTGGTATCTTCGGTCAGCTTGTGGTCTGATAGAAGAAACAAGGTGTTGTTGCAGTACTTTTGGTATTAACTTGCAAGAAATACCTGCAATGGTTCTGTAGCTTTTGTGATTCTCTGCACACCTTGAGATTTTGATGTTCGACTATGCCAACACCACAGTTGTAGGCTGCAGTTTGGAAACAGCTCAATGGACTGATCAGTGATCGCTATGTTTTGTGCCGTGGAGATCAGTTAGCTTTGGCAGTTCATTGTTCTAGGATGGAAACATGACTACAATTTTCACTTTTTCAGGTTAAAACTGATTTGATTGGCTAATAATTTACATAATAAGTAGTCTATATGTTTTAGTGTTGGTTCTGTTGACTATTCAGTGATCATGTTTCTCAGTTAACATCCCATGGCTCCATGCAATTAAAAACCTCCACATCTGTTGACATGTTTTTCTTTCCTTGATATGAGTGCCATGATTTTTTTTTGAGGAACTAGGAGTGCCATGATTTGCTTGCTATATCATTACTCTGTAAATTATAGGCTAAAATTGTTCTGTTTTCCATTGTTGGTTTGTTAGAACATGGTGAGGACCTTTTCTATAATCATTTGCTGGCTGAAATTATTGGTACATATGATCACTTGATCAGTTTATTCCTCCGGTAACAACTGTAGCAACTTACCTTTGCAGTTTGTGGTATGATAATACCGGCAGCACATTATTTCGTCCTCTGAATACCTTTTTCTTTAGTTGTTTCTTGTGCTTTCTGGATTGTACTCATAGCCATTTTTCTGACAAGTTGAGTGCTAAAACATGTTTGTACTGTGCTATCTGATATTATTGTCAACCAAATATTTAAAGCGATGTCAGTTGGTAACTTTTGTGATGAAAACTGAGTGGAGATAAAATTTCTGAGTTGTTTGTGGTGCATCACTGCATTGTATACTGTGTAGTGCTCATGGACTGACATTTGAACGATAGCTGCTGAAGCGACATTTTGATGTTAGCACTTAGCCCAACCAACCAATGCCTTTCATGTGTTGTGTTTCTCAAATATTGCTGTCTGCAGTCTTCATGTGTTGTTTGTGTGATGTTGGAAGATTCTCGCATGAGCTTATCTACCAGACCAGCATGCCAGTGTTTCTGATATCTCTGATGGACCTGAGAATGTTGTTCTTGCTCTGCTGTGAACAGAGTAATTCACTTTACAGTGAAAAAAATAATAGGTGGATCTACCTACTGAACTGGTTTATATTTTTAGACATAGCATGATATCATATGAGTGGAGTATCACATACCTTGAGGCACACTTGGTTGGTATTGTTTTCGTGGCAATGGAAGTTGCTTGCTTCTCTACTTCTCGTAGTTTATTACAATTGGTTTAGTTGATATGAGATGTGCAGTAGGAATCCAGATACCTGAGGATTTTCCAGAGGAATCTAATAAGTAGGGGTAACAGCAAAAAATGTTAAAGGGGGTAGCAGCAAACATTGTCTGGTTGGAGTAGGCAGTGTTGTTTTTCTAGGACCACAAGTGCCCAGATGTTCGATTGCTCTACTGCTTGTCAGTGATATTGAGCTCTGCTATCTCGGGATATATTCAGTCACAAAGGTAGTTACAGTCACACTCAGCTGCGTGACAGAGTTTTGATTCGTTCTGCTGAATTATTGAAATTCTGGAATAACCTAATCTCAATGCCGCTCCCAAGGTAACGACTGTTTCCCGTCAACCATCCTAAATTTGTGCACAAATGATTTTTGCTACATGGGTTATCTATTTCACACCTCAGTATCTTATGTATACTGTGATCACATTTTCCTTTTCGTAGTTGTCTTACTGTTTAATTGACCGTTGAGGTTATGGCTATTCATTCCAAAAGAAGAAAGCATGTTCCTTTGTAGTAGCTGTAGCTGCTATAGTCTTGCAGCTGTGCATAGTGTTCTGTTTTTCTGTTACCTTGTCATTGAACAAATTTTCCAGTTTGCTGTGTGTCGCAACCCTTTTATAAGTCACTATATGCTACAGTTTCAAATAAAGTATGACTTGAAATGTTGTGGTAACCATTTTTTGGTACTGAATGCCATGTTATTATTTACTCAAATTAGATATTTTCTTGCCCTTTGCTCCATCTCAGAATTTAAAGGTGGGCACATGCTTACTTTTTTGCTTGACTCTGTATTTAGCCTGATTCATGAGTATTTCTTATTGTAGATCATGCTGGAGAGACACACAAACCGCCACCGTGGCTTTGGCTTCGTGACGTTTTCAGATCCACGGGCAGTTGAGAGTGCTATCAATGATATGCACAACAAAGAGTTAGATGGTCGGACCATTTCAGTGAACAGGGCTGAGCCAAAGATGAATACAGATGACACACGGTACAGCAGTGGTGGTGGTGGTGGTGACCGTGGGGATTATCGTGGTGGTAAGGGTGATGGTCCACCCCCTGGCAATTGCTTTGAGTGTGGTCGTGCTGGTCATTGGGCTCGTGACTGCCCTAACCCTGGTGGAGGTCGTTCTGGGCGATTCTCTTCCAAGTTTGGTGGAGGTGGTGGCAGGGGAGACCGTTTTTCTGGATCAGATAGGTTTGGTGATCGTAGCATGGATGATCGTTATGATGGTGGCCGTTATGGGTACCGTGACCCTATTGACAGCAGAGACAGGTATGATGGGGGCCGTGATCGTTATGCCAGTGATCGATACCCCTCTGGTGGTGATCGCTTTGGTGCTGACAGGTACGGAGGTCCAGATCGTTATCAGCCAGGTGGTTATGGTAGGGAGCGGGAGAGAAGCTATGAGAGGGATGGAGTGCGTGGGAGTGGTGGCTATGACAGGAGTGGCCCAAGGGGTGGTGGAAGCTATGACAGGGATGGCCCAAGGGGTGGTATCGGTGGTGGCTATGATAGGGATGGTCCGCGTGGCGGTGGCGCGGACACCTATGGTAGCGGAGGACCTTCTCGTTATGATGGAGGAAGTTACAGGGAGAGGCCTGGGCCGTATGACCGCCCCACCAGAGGAGGACGCTATGAGGATCGCTTCTAATGATCTACTACAATTCAGTTATGTATTTGCATTTTAATGTTTTAAGTTTTGCATGGCTGAATGCTTAATGAGTACTCTGGCACCAGCTCTCTCTACGCTATTCGAACTAGTACTCACAATGGTGTTGCCTACTGGCTAAGTTTATCCAGCAGACTGTTTTCATGCTTAGTTGATTTGTCATGCCTTGGTTCTGGGTGGTTGGTTACCTTGCTGAATGCTTTCTAATTATACATGTTATCATCGATCCGAGTTCATGAAATTGACTCGTTCTGCAGTGGTTTCTGTCATCGTGGTCATGCAAGAGTTATTACAGAAACAGTGTCTGAAGTATTCCAAACAGTGCCGGAGTATTTTCGTGCAGAAAATGTTCTCCAGAAGTAGGAAGGCAGGAACTGATGAATGAGCTTTTGTAGGTGTCTTCTGTCAGCCAGTAGATGTCCAGCATTTTGTTTTTGACAATTTGTGCACTACGTCATAGCCTCATACGAGGTGTAGTATCCTCATTCTTCGTTTTCTTTCCATCGTTTGTGTCTCTAAAGGCTTGTGCAAAATATAGTCGGATAGATATCTGAAATGGTAAGATTTGGGAAATATTGACCTTATTCTTTGCCTCAATAAGACAAACTACTTTTCATTTAATAAGGGTAGTGTACGTGACGCAGACGTTGGAGAAACTTCAAAGAGGGTGGACAGAAAAGAAAAAACTCTCGTAGAACTCGTGAAGCAGGTACACTTAGTCCAATCATAGCCAATGAGACCTGTCGCTATCTACATTTCTCTAGTGTCCTTGCATGACTGAATGACTTATCCAAAAGTTCCCTGTCTGTTTTTTCTCGTTCCAATTGGACTCAGCAAGAATAATCTCAATTTTTGTTTAATCTACTCAACCTTTACCCCTTAATACATGAAAGCATAGTAATGCATAAATTAATCGCCATTACATTCACACTAAATGACACATATGGGCAACATATCAAGTGAAACCCATCTTAGAGTGTAATCATGCAACCTGACTAGTTGAGGAAAGAAGTTACTACGAAACATTGAAAATAGATTATAGATTATATTTATCAATTTGCTCTATCCGTATCAAGAATTGAACTTCATATTAAAAGAGTAAAAAAAGTTAATTCTTTAAGACAAATGTTAAATCGAATGGAAAATGGAAAAAAGAAGAAGAAAAACACAAATGTTACTAGTCATAGTTAAGTTATCTTTTTTAAAAGTACAAGCTTTGGAGTCTGAAGTTGAAATTTGAAGGTTGCTGCAAAGTACAAACACTCCATGTACTGCACTGTGGATGTAACTATTTTTAGTGATGCTGCACAATAACTATTCTACGTAAATACGATTATCTAGGAGCATCTATGCAAAACATTAGTCCCAACCACAAGTGGAGCATATAAACTTATAATGCGTTTTCTATGTCTATGTGGATCAAAGTTCGATGTGGTGGAAGCGTTTGTTTGTCTAGCTCTACATCTTCCCTATTGGTAGGGAGTCGGAGCAAGCTGACATCATCCTAATTCTCGCCAGGCGTAACGATATTTGACAAGCTTATTTCAACGTGCAATTTCAAGGGGAAAACATTTCATTATTTTGAAATAGCTGAAGTTCAATAGTTTCCTAGAATGCAAAATATCTGATTATCTAATTTTAAAAGGAGAATATATGATCAAATTTATTTTCTTTAGCAGAACGTCCAATCTAGCCGCATAATCCCCTTGGCAATTCCCACCAATCCCAAAACTATCCCACTGACAAAAGTAGTACCATTTATCCGGCCATAGAAAGTAAAAACAGTTTTCATCGATAAATAAAATAAATAAATAAATAAGTAAAGCATATCAAGTAACCCCCAAAATAAAAATAAAGCCCATCCAAAAAAAATAAAAAAAATACATCCAGTAGATATAAATATAAACAAATAAATAAATAAAAATCCCAATGGCCCCCTCTCCTTGTCTTTGATCCTGCTCCCGTCCCCGTCCTCCTGTCCTCCTCCTCCTCCTCCCCCAAATCACCAGGCAGCCAATCCACCATGGCGCCTCCTCCCCTCCTTATCTCAACACCCCTGACCGGCTGACCCCACCTCCTCCCTCCGCCGCTGCCTCCCGGGCCCCTCCTCCCCACCAAATCCCCAAATCCCCCAAGAGAAGAGAAGGGAAGGGAATTGATCGATCGATCGATCGATCCGCCGATCTCCCAATCCTCCTCGCCTCCAACTCCTCCGCCGCCGCCATGTTCAACAAGATCATCAAGCGCGGCGCCCGCAAGGGGGCGCGCGCCGAAGGGGCCGAGCCCGCGGCCCGCCCTGCGGCGCCGTCGTCCTCGTCCGGCGGCGCCGGCGGGGCGCCCGCGCCCGTCACCGTCAACCACGCCTCCCGTGCATCCGCGCCGTCGCCGGGCTCGCCCACCTCGCCGCACGTCGCCCCCTCCGCGCTCGCGGCCAGCGCCGCCGCGTCCCACTCCAACCCCGAGCCGCCGCTCCTCGAGCCGCTCCCGCTCCTCCGCGACGTCGCGGCCGCGGACCGCCCCGCGCTCCTCCTACGCAAGCTCCGCCTCGTCGCCGCGCTCTTCGACTTCTCCGACTCCCTCAGGCACCCCCGCGAGAAGGAGGCCAAGCGCCAGGCGCTCCTCGAGCTCGTCGACTACGTCCAGGCCTCCGCCGCCACCAACAACGCCAACGCGCCTGCGCGGCTACCCGACAACGTTCAGGAGGCCCTAATCGCCGCCATCTCCGCCAACATATTCCGCCCGCTGCCCCCCGCGCTGCATGAGTCCGCCGCCGCGATTGACCCCGGCGCTACCCCCGACGACGAGGAGGAGCCCTACCTCGACCCCGCTTGGCCGCACCTCCAGCTCGTCTATGAGCTCCTGCTCCGGTATGTCGTGTCTCCTGACACAGACACCAAGGTCGCCAAGCGGTATGTGGACCACGGCTTCGTGCTCCGCCTCCTTGACCACTTCGACTCTGAGGACCCCCGCGAGCGTGAGTACCTCAAGACCGTACTCCACCGCATCTATGGCAAGTTCATGGTTCATCGGCCATTTATCCGCAAGGCCATCAATAATGTGTTCTATCGGTTCATCTTTGAGACCGAGCGCCACAACGGTGTTGGCGAGCTCCTTGAGATTCTCGGTAGCATAATTAACGGTTTCGCCCTGCCAATGAAGGAGGAGCACAAGCTGTTCCTCGCCCGTGCGCTCATCCCACTGCACAAGCCCAAGTCTGTCGCGATCTACCACCAGCAGCTGTCCTATTGCATTGTGCAGTTCGTTGAGAAGGACTACAAACTTGCCGATACTGTGATCAGGGGGCTGCTCAAGTACTGGCCAGTCACAAATTGTCAGAAGGAGGTGCTGTTTTTGGGGGAGCTCGAGGAAGTGCTTGAGGCGACACAGCCTGCTGAGTTCCAGCGGTGCATGGTGCCTCTCTTTAAGCAGATTGGGTGCTGCCTTAACAGTTCACATTTCCAGGTATGTTTTTTGTGTTCCATAATTTCATGTCTACTTGCCGTTAAGTACATTTCTTCAGGATGCCCCCAAAAATATGTCTATGTAAGTTTGTGGGTAAATGTGATCCCATATATCTGGAGAAAGCCCTCTGTGAGCAAATGGGGTGCATATAATTTGAAATATGCTTGTTTGTTATAAGCGTTCCAAAACACTATTTGCATGGGGAGTGGAAATTTCTTTTTGCAAGGCACACAGTGTAGGAGCTAGCAAAAATATTATTTTTGGTGTATGTCATCTGGTGTGCTCTCCCTGCAAAATAAATTAATCGTTAGCTCCTAACGTAGAGTATCATCCAGTGAGATATGAAAAGGCTGTCTTCTTGCTACATGCATGTTCTTTGTGCCAAGGATAAACCAAATCTGGTTTGGAAGTGTACGCAAACAAGTTTTTTTTTGTCAGAGTGGAGTTTTGTTTTCAGCATTTCCAACATTCTGTTACTTGCTTGGCCTGTAGTGGATAAGATAAACAATCAATCCTGCTGCTACAGTTGAACACAAGTTGGGTAATAAGTATTTGTAAAACAAATTAGCATTTGTAGGATTAACAGGCTGTTGCCAGTGTTTCTGACAAAATTGTTAAATGTGAATTGCAACCTAGATCTGTTAAGGACTGTCTCCAAGGAATGTATCCAAAAGCTGTCAGCTTGTCACTTGTTTTATTCTTGCTGTGTCATTGATGGTCTTTTGTACCTTTGATTTGTTAGTAAATTATTCACCACCATCATTCAGTGACCACTTTCCTGCCTATATATATCACAAAGTACCTTTGATTTGTTAGGAAATTATTCACCACCATCATTCGATGACCACTATTGTGCCTAGATCACAAGCAGAATGTTGGAGTCTTGTTGAGATTGTATGATATATACTAAGTTTTAACAGTGAATAGCATTTGACTTGTACCTTATTTACATTTTTTACTACCAGAAGTTTGAAAAATATTGACAACTTGTTAGCACTATACTCCATGCTGCTATTTGCTGCATCATCGTGATATCGTCAATGATAGCCCTGCTATTATCTTCAGTTAGCTTGAGTTTGGTAGAGATGCCTGTGGGCTTTAAGCATCAACTTATGTATGGATTGAATAGAATGATGTGGACAATTAGACATAAAACTGCTCCATTTACATTTATTTTTCAAGTCAACTATGTGAGGCAGATCCACACAGTACCACTTCTTAAATCAAGGAAAACTACCCTTGGTCTTTCTTTTGCTGCCTAGTTTCTTTCTTTGGCTTGTTCAATATATTATAGATATCTTTGTTGTTTTTATACATTTATTGATAAAATATTTGTCATGCAAATGACTGCAGTATTTATCCAGATTAATCAGAGCACGTGCATCATATCCAAATATAGGATAAAGTAAGACCAGTTTGAATGTAAATCTGTGCCATCTAACTTATCACAACCAGTTTTTTGGTGCAATTTAAGGGTTAGTTGGAGATGTGTGCTGCTATTATGGTGAAGACGGAAGTATATATGTGGAGAGAGGGAAGTTAGGGGGTATTTTGTCGTGTTTGGATTTCATAGATGTCCATGTTAGAGCATTTCATTAATATAATGTACACCTGCAGTAGTTTCTTATTTGCATTTTTACAAGTTGATCTGCTCTGTGGGAATTTACTCATAGGCATTTTTATAAATCTATACCTTTGTGGGTGTTGTGACAAAATTTAGTATTACTTATAGAGAAAAGCAAATGTACATGTACATGTGGGTACATGAGTTAAGAATTTAGTTCAATTCTCATATTTGTGCATCTCAAAAAATTCTCCAAAAATTCATAGATGTTCATCATGTTATATTGTACAAACCCACAAAATTTCATGCAAAAATATAATCAAGAGTGCCCTACACAAAAAAGACAAAAAATTCAACTTATTTTTAAAACAATGCAGCAACAATTTTTTGTCTTTTTTGTGTAGGGCACTCTTGATTATATTTTTGCATGAAATTTTGTGGGTTTGTACATTATAACATGATGAACATCTATGAATTTTTGGAGAATTTTTTGAGATGCATAAATATGAGAATTGACCTAAATCCTTAACTCATGTACCCACATGTACATGTACAAAATCCACTCTCTTACTTATAGCATTAATTTTCCTGTATGTTTTATTCAAGTTGCATTATTTATAGAAATTAAGAACAACTGTAAGGCATGCAAGCCATCTTGTATTATTCTATTGCTAGACATCTGCTTGTACCATGTAAGGGACTTCTTGAAGCTGAATTAGCAGGATATCCCCAGAGGATTACGAGTTTCAATGTTAGTTTTTTTTTGGCAAGAACGTCTTCTGAAATTATATCCATTTTAGATTATTGTTTTACTCCAAACCTAGCTCTGCATCATGAGAACTCTACTATTTCCAATGATGGTGATGAACATGTCTTTAGACTTCGTTCCATCTTGCATAATTTGGACTATTTGTTTCTGCTGCTAGTTCTATTTTGTCGATTAAACATTCAAGAACCTTATTGTTTGTAGGTCCTATATGCTATAATCTGATGCTTACTGCATGCTAATTTACCAGTGTTTTTTTAATGATTGTGTGTATGGGTGTTATCTTATATTTTCGGTAATTTTTCTCCATAATGCAATGTTACTGGCTTTTGGCCGAGATAGTGGTTCAACTATTCTCATATAGTGAGAAGTCTGGAGCGGGTTTGAATTTCTAAATACTTCCCTCGTCAGGCCTAAGCTAAACACTACATCAAACTTGATTTGATTCTGTGCCTAAGCTATCCATATATATTTTCTCAATTACGAAATTCAACCTCATTGTTTTACTTCTCTACCCCATTTGCAATATATTGGACACCTCATAGTTTGTCCAATTTTTTGGCTGGTAGGGATGTTAAATTGTGTGCTGCTAAAATGGAAAGCAGTTGCTTTGTGCTTTTGTTGCCCTTTCTCTGCTTACTTTTATCTCCTGTTGTTCACTGCACTGTGTTACAACCATGTCTCGTTCACTCCCTTATCCTTTTGTATTCATCGCCCTTGTTTTCTTTTGTTTGGTACTACTCCTGTTGTTTTGCTTTGCATATGAAGATATCTGTTCCCTCATGAGCATTGTTGTGGATGTGTGACCATACTAGGTTTATTCTGAATCCGTTTCTCTTGGATTCGTTCTAGTTGGAGAAGATTGAGATATCCCATCGAGAAGCTTTATTATTAAGCAATTGATATTAGGAGTGTCTTAGTGTTAGTGTATTATTACTCAGACCTAGTATCACTTGCTCGCTTCTTGATAACTGCGTTTGTAACTGGGTTTCTTCACTGTGCATTTAAATCGGTATGTTTTGGGCTTTGGCCTATTTAATGCCACTGCAGTTGTTTTTACCTTTTAATATGCTTTCTTATTGCCCTTTCTCCTGTAAAAAAAGCTTTCTGGTTAGACTCAGCAGTTCATATATGTGAGATAATTAATCCCCTGGTAGCCATCACTCGCACCTTCATCTCCTCCCCCAAAAAAAGCCGTGGCACATAGCTACTCCTACTGAATAAAAATCTGCTCACTACCGCTGCAGCACGCTTTTTGTTTTTTCCTGCTAGGCTAGTCTGGTAAACATCTTTTTTGTTTTCTTAATTCACATCATGATGTAATCTCATTGTCTGCATCACTGTTCTATGTAAAAATCTGGTTATCTCGATGCCCTCTTTTTTGCCTTTTTCTTTAAGAATCACTGTGTTTAGTTACTGCCATTCCTACTTTTGTGTGATGAATGCCCACATCATTTCTCTGATATCTTTGCTCAAATGTTGATGTTGAATTTTTTTTTGGCAGGTTGCTGAGCGGGCTTTGTTCTTATGGAACAATGATCACATTGTAAGCTTGATTGCCCAAAATCGTGGTGTTATATTTCCAATAATATTTGAAGCACTTGAGAGGAACATACAGAGCCACTGGAATCAAGCTGTTCATGGCCTCACCGCAAATGTGCGCAAGATGTTTTTGGACATGGATAGTGAGCTATTTGAAGAGTGCCAGCAGCAGTACATAGAGAAACAAGCAAAAGCCAAAGAGATGGAGGAGCAACGGGAGTCAGCATGGAGACAATTGGAAGCTGTTGCTGCCAAGGCTGCTGGAGATGACATGGTTTTGGTCAACTAGGTAATATATTCCTCCTGCTTCATTTCTTTGTTAGTGTTGTCCCTAAGTTGTTTTTTTAGCCTTGTAAGTTCAAACTGTATTACCACTGGTTATGGCCTTTTTTATGGTTTTCCTTTTGTTTTTTAAGCATTTCTATGAGATGCATTGCCACCTTTTGTACTGCTGACTTTTTGTTTTAATTTGGTCATGGCAGTCCACAAAAAGATGGAATATGTTTGTGTATCGAACTTTCAATTGATTATGGACATTTACTTTAGTAATTTCAAGCAAACCTTATTTGTACCAGTTCCATAAGTGCGCACATCGTTTCAAAAGATGTTTATGCTTGCTCAGATCATCGGTGCTCACAATCTCACAAGCATCCATGTGCACCTATCAACTCAGTATCAATGTCGATTGTGGTGTGCTCATCTCATCTTTGATGGATTGGGATTTCAAGGTCAGTGTTCCTTGGGTCTAAGCAATGATCGCTAAGTCGAAACACGATGATGGTAGCAGTGGCCAATTCTTCCTATGCCTAGTGAGGTCCTGCTATGGTACTGAACTCTTCTTTTGTTCAACTCCTCCATCTTTTCTATGAATAATGGGACCTTTTTATTAATCCTTCATTATTTGCCCTAGTTCGCTACCCACAATTGGGAAGATGCAAGTAGAAAAATGAGTGGGCTAGATGTAAGCTCTTTGTTTCGTTGTTTCTATTTTCCCTTTGTTTTCTTTTCTTCTTTGGAGATATTTCAATTCATCATGTTGTACGAGTAACACGTCATGAACGGAGATAAAAGCCGCTTTAATTTAGTTGTAGTTGGTGCTAATACCATAGCAATAAAATGGCTCACGTGTAGGAATGGCTTTATTGTTCTGCTGCAGATGTTTTAGGTTTTGGTGGTTGCCAGTGCTTCTCTCCTTGTACTTACCTGATGCTGGATTGAAATCATTCTGGTCCCTCTATATTCTTTAGCGCATGTTTTGTTGAATTTATGGGGAATTACCTATTATGCCCCCTTTCCTTTTCATTTCCAAATGTAGACCTCATGTTAAATAGTTTTCCGCTGCACCTTTGGTCAGTTTCTGGAATGGTTGTTAGTTCAATCACGTCATCAGTTCATTTTCACTGACATGTCGGCCTCGCCTCATTTAAGTCATTCTTTTGCCCTTTCTCTCGCTCCATTTTTGTTATCTCCTTCAAAATAATTCGGTCCCTGCCCTTTGCTCGTTACTGTGGCGACAAGATGACAGCTTCATAAGAGCAACAATGGTTGCAAACTGTATACTGCAACAGGTCACTTGGCTGGTTCCGTTGGCACGCCGCACTCGTTGCTGCTAGCTTCGTGCTTGCGTGTAATATCGATGTTGCTCACGTGGAAAGTGGATACTGGCCGCTAGTGAAATGCGTGTCCGCTTTGCAGCTCGGGATCATGCCCTCATCTTTTCGTGAAACAGCGCACAGGTTTTCTACCGCTATGCACATGGACGCCTCATCGTGGCCAAAGTGCCTGATGCCCTTGTGAGAACCCTGGGTTTTAGGGCTAGTCGTAAGAGGCGTGACGTGGGGTCAGGTCAACTCAGCAACGTCGAGAATTAAAGTAAGAGAGGGGAGTTATATGTGCATTTGCATCATGCATGGCATTCGTCATGGGCATTCAACTGCGTTTGAATATAATTGAAAATTAAAACTTTATTAATCAGAGAATAATACAATGTCATGATACAATGTTGTTACAAAGTGAATAAATAAGGAAGAAAATAAAATTACATGTTGCAATTTCTACCTATAAAAAATCTAAACCTAATTTCCGAATCTTCGAGTCTTCAAGTCTGGAGTCGGAGAAGGATACCGAAAGTCGGAGGGGGGAGATCTCTGGAAATATTAGCGGTCATCCGAGGTCATCGAGTATGGGTACTCGAGACCGTTGAAATTCCGCCGTTGCTGTAGGAGGCAAATATTTTCGAAAAACAATTTTGAAATACAAGTGGTCTTATCGGCACAGTTCCGCCGACGTCCGCAGGTCTAGCTGCGGGGCCAAAATAGTGCCAATGACTAAATAGTTTTAGTTTTGGAAAATAATCTGTAAAACGATTTTGTTTTGAAAATGTCCGAGGGCCACATGGCTAAGACCCTCATCGGACAATTCAATCTAGTAATCTATACTAGAGAGAAAAGAGGTAAGAAGTAGGAAAATATGTTTTATTTATCCTATACTACATTGCTTCCATAATTTTGTTTTTGAAAAAGGAGTTATTTTACAAAACAAAAGGGTTAGATAAGGCAACGATTTCCATCGATAGTCATCCAGCAGCCAATAGCATTTTGTTGGCCAGGGCAAAATTTGCTTAGTTTCCAAGCCAACCAGTGAAATATCAGCCAAAGTGATATTTATCTACCGAAGGAAATTATTCAAATAGCCGTAGGAATTGACTAGAGTCAATTTCCTTACCGAATAAGGCAACCAAATATCAAGTGAGGCAGCCCACGTAGCCAAGATGAGCAAACATGAGGTGGCCGACTGTAATCATCACAGGGAGTCCAGGCAAGTCCAGTAGAAGTAGTGCTAAGGCAATTGACTGACAGTACCACAATAGTAGCCACCGAGCACACCCTTAACAAACCACCGTTTCACAAGAATCAGCTGAGCAAGGGCAAGACTATCAGGACCAGTAGAGAGTTCAAAGAGTAGGAGACCACCAAGAGAAGCAAAATCATAAGGCATAGCAGGTGAAGAGGAGCACCAGCCAGGAAGGAGTAAGAAGAGGAGATTAGGAAGCCAGGAACTAGAAAGGAGGAAAGGCATAGGAGGGAAGAAGAAGCCATCTTACCTCGTCCAAACCAATTCAAGGTAAGGATTGACTACAGCACCGCGAAACCCTCACATACATGCATTTTTGGCATGATAAAGGGAACCCTCAGATTATAATCTCGTCATTGGGTTTTTGTTAGGCAACATTTGATAGAAATATGCTCTTATCAGATTCTTTATTACCCATCTCAAATCTTTCTCAGAGAAAGCATCATGTTATACCAAGCCACAAATAAAATCAACTCAGTATTTATTTTCATTAGTAATACCATCAAGAACTCGAATGCAAATATCAGCACAAATTAGCTAATGGGTCAAGTAAGCATCTGTCACTACTGCAGAACGGGCTTCTACTGACGGGCACTTAACCCCCTCTACTGACGGACGGGGGGCCCGTCACCCTGGGAATGTCAGTGGAGGGGTGACCTCCACCGACGGGCACGGGGACCGTCAGTGTAAACCAATCACCACTGACGGTCGTCTGATACGCGGCCGTCAGTGGTAGGACCTCACCACTGACGGTCTACGTATCAGAGACCGTCAGTGGTACCGGTTCACCACTGACGGGCTATCTCTACGAGCCCGTCAGTGGTAGGACCTACAACTTGGCCATACGGGCTTCACCACTGACGGGCGTTTGTTAAGTGCCCGTCAGTAGAGTTTCTGTTGTGCATCTCCATTCAGCACCTATTGCACAAATATATTCACAATTTTCACAAATATGTTCACAAATTTCACAAACATTCACAATTCTCACAAATATAGTCATATATTTCACTAACATCCATAAATTTCACAAATATATACAAATTTTCATAAATTTCAGAAATATTCACAAATATAAAATTTGATATAACTTATTCGTAATGACATAACACTTCACGTAACCGTTAATCACAGGTATGAAAGAAAACAAGTATATTTGACGAGCGACATAATAAAGTTTTTTAAACAACTAATCTACTGATTCCCGCTTAAGTTTAGCTTCGGAAACTGGGGGCCGGCGTAGAATTCACCCATTGGATTGATTACTTCAAGATTGATGATTTTGGCGAAGACTCTTTGGATGCGGGCAAAGTCCTGACGCCAATCGTACAAATGATGTCCTAGCTCACTCCAAGCCTTTAGTTTTTTCATATCCTTCCAATGCTTGTTCTTGTACCGGACAAATAGGTCCATATGGGCACAGGTGTAGTACCCACATGTCACGCTATTTTCGGGCTGAACTCTGCAAGGGAACTTGTAATGGTGTACCATTTTTGTCGCTTTTGGAGGTATTTTTTGATGGCCCGAGAACTTGGCTCTGAAAAAGGCTGCATCCAAAATAGAAGTGATATTTTTGAAGTTCGATCTCTTCTGCGCATCGGAGTCGAAGTAGAATGCCTTGGCCCAGCTTGGAACTATCACAATGAGGACCCAGTGGTCGCTGCGTCAATGTGAACAAATGAACGTAAGAAGGCGGAGATACATGCGTAAAAAACAAAAAATTCATACGGTGCTAAGTTAAAGGACTTACGGAGGGTTGTAGGGGGCTAGTATGAACTCCTTGTCCTTATGCACGATGAAGACACGCGATAGATATTCTTGTAGAAAGTCTCAACCGTCCGTGGTATCAGCGTAGCCTTCGTTCATGCATATCGGATCGACTATCCCGATATTGGAGTCCTGTAGACGTCTGCACTCTTGGGCTTGATAGAGAGCCCATAGCCTGACCATCGTGGTGTCGAGCCTGTAGAGGTTGAACATATTGAAGAGGTCTTCAAAATTGAGGTCGAAGGTGTCCTGGTCGTTCTCTATGAAGAAGTTGTAATCTCTTGGCACCTTGACCTTCCAATATTGGCAGAATGTTTGCGGCTCTCTGGACATCTTTAGGTAATCTTCATGCAGCGCCTTCATGTCCTCGGAAAGATTGTCCAACTCGTCCTGCGGGAGCAAGTCCTGACCTGGTTCGTAAACATATCGCCAGAGACCCATGCTCCGTGTAGATAATTTGGATGACGATGCCGATGCCGAGAAGGATAAGGATTTCTTCATCTGCTCCTTTCTTTCCTTCTCGCCGGTGCCGGCCCTTCTCTTCTTGCTTATCTTCCTCCTATGCAGCGGCTCAGGACTCTTGCCTGCCGCCAGCGCCGCTTCCAGTGTTCCGGCAAGTGTGGCGGGAGAGAAAATCTTCCCTCTAGGTTGATCCTCCTCGCGCCTTTCCGGTGGATCGATCATGGGCTCGTCCCTCGCCGCCGGGGACTGCATACCCGTCTCCCTGTACTGGTCCCTGACAAGATGGTCTTCAAGGTCTCTGAACGTCGGAGCTATCTGGCTGAGGCCCAAGGGAGATCGTCCGACCGATGGAGACGGATTGGTGGACGAGGGGGCCGTGCGAGGAGATGGAGCCGTGCGAGGAGAGGGCGCCGCAACTAAAATAATTTGGCTCTTCGGCCACTGGATGAAATAGTTCTTGCACTGCCCTAGCCGTGTCATTTCCTCTTCAGGGGGGACAGGGATTAACACATCGTTGTAGTCATGAAACTTCATACCAATTAGTCGGCGAGTCTTCATGTCAACTAATCTCCCGATGTTTGCCAAGTAACCGGAAGAAACTTTGACACATTGGAGGCACTCCAAGAAACTAACGATCTCTTTTTTGCTCAGGGTGTAACAAGCAGCGGGACAGTCCGTCTTGATTCTGATTGCACCCGTGCCCAACTTGGTCGTTTGCTTGGTTGCCCACAGTTTCTTTCTTATACCCAAGTATTCCATGTCAGCTCGTGCCTTTGGTCCATCTTTTGTCTTGTCTGACATGTTTAGCAGGATAACGAGCAGGCTGTCGCACACATTTTTTTTAACATGCATGACATCTATGCTGTGACGTGTGCTTAGGAATCTCCAGTAAGGTAAATCCCAAAACACGGATTTCCTTTTCCAGACGCCGTCCTGCATGGGAACAGGCGGTTGTGTCTTACCCGGCGTAACGGGGGGCATTGTGTTCACGATGTCATAGATTTCTACCCCTGTCTTCTCCCGGGGCGCCGAACGGATCTCAACAGTATTATCAAACAACTCCTTCTCTTGCCTCCATGGGTCGTTCTGTTTCAGCCACCTTCGGTGGCCCATGAAAACAATTTTTTTAGATCCCTTTAAGTGTAGACTTGTTGTAAACTCCAAACACTTAACACATCCTTTGTATCCGTGAACACACTGGCAGGATTGATATCCGTACGCGGGATAGTCTTGGACCGTCATGAACAGCATCGCTTTCAGATTGAAATATTCTTCTTGGAAAGCGTCCCAGACCTGGGCCCCTGGTTCCCATAGTGTAGCGAGTTCTTCGAACAATAACTGATGGTACACATTCAGATCGTTCCCGGGTTGCTTCAGCCCTTGAATGAGAATAGAGAGGTGTATGTACTTTCGCTTCATGCAGAGCCACGGAGGAAGGTTGTACATCCATAGAACCACGGGCCATGTGCTGTGTCTGCTGCTCATGTTGCCGAACGGGTTGATTCCGTCTGTACTCATACCGAACCTGATGTTCCTCGGATCTTTTCCAAAATCATCGTATTGGGCGTCGATTGCCCGCCACTGCGAAGCATCGGCAGGGTGCCTCATCACGCCATCATCAATTTTTCGCCCCTCGGCGTGCCAACGTATCAGCTTTGCCTCCTTCTTGTTAGCGAATAAACGCTTCAAACAGGGAAGGACTGTAAGATACCAAACAACCTTTGCGGGAGCGCCACTCGTCACTGGGTCCTCATCATCGGCTTGGTTTCTACCCCGCTTGAATCTGGATGTGTTGCACGTAGGACACTTGTACAGCTTCTCGTGCTCCGTGCGGTAAATGAAGCAGTCATTCGGGCACGCGTGGAACCTCTGCACGTCCAATCCAAGAGGGCAGACAACCTTCTTGGCTTCATCGGTGCTAGTAGGCAACAAGTTGTTTTTGGGAAAAACTTTTGCAAGATAAGCCAGTGTTTCGCCGAAGCCTTCATCCGGACAATTATGGGCTGCCTTGATCCTTAGAAGTTCCAGCGTGACCGACAGACGCGTGTGCTCTGGATCGGAACCGGTATACAACGGGGTTTGTGAGTCTTCAACTAGTCTCGTGAACTTAGCAGCCTCTCTTTCATCCTCGGGATCTATCACCACCTGCTCCACCATGTGAACGTCCTGCACCATATCGGCCAAATTGTTTCCCGTTTCTCCTTCGGCGTCAGGTTCGATACTCCCCTCGTCTTCTTCGTCATCTCCGTGTTCGGTATCTTGCTGTAACACCTGATCTTCCTCCTCCTCGCCGTGACATGTCCAACGTGTATAGCCTGACATGAAACCCTTAAGCGCCAGGTGTACCGTCACCCTCCCTCTCGTATCGAACATTACCAAATTTTTGCAATCGCGACATGGACAGCAAATCTTCGTGCCACCTTTTGTCCTCATATCTCATTCGGCGACATCAAGAAACTCGTTCAAAGCCATAGCCCAACTCTCTGTCGCCCGGTTGTCGTACATTCAACTGCGATCCATCGATCAACACCTACGACACGAAACTAATCAGTTCGATAACCGAAAATCACATCAAATACATATAGGAAATGAAAAGAACACTAGCGAGCATTATTACCGAGCGCTAGCGATCTTTTCGGTGATATTTGATAATGGAGAGAGTGGGAGTGAGAGGAGGAGGGAGAGAATGGGTGAAGAATTAATATGGATGAGGAGGAGGGAGGGAGAGAGTGAGAGGATGAGGAGGAGGGAGAGAGTGAGAGGATGAGAGGAGGAGGGAGAGAGTGAGAGTGAGAGGATGAGGAGGAGGGAGAGAGTGAGAGTAGGAGAAAAAGATCTAGATCTAGATCTAGTCCCTCTAGAGCTTAGGGATGAGGGTTGGGGAGAGGGGAGAAGTGGTTGTGGGTTGGGGGGGGGGAAGGGGGGCGGCGGCGGCAGCAGCTGGGGGATGGCGGCGCTCGCTGCTAGCCGATTGGCGCGCGAGCACTGGCCAGCAGCAAGCGCGCTCTGGTTTTATAGTGAGGAGCACCACTGACGGGCCCTTAAAAGGGCACCGTCAGTGATTCATAAGCAACGTACGCACCAAATACCGTTGACGGACGCGAAGGATACCCGTCAGTGAAGACAACCTCTCCACTGACGGGCAGGATTTAAGAGCCCGTCAGTGATATGGCACGTCATATGTTCACATTTTCACTGACGGGCTACATAGGTGCCCGTCAGTGAAAATGACGCGTCATCTATCCCTCCTCATGTTCATCTCCACTGACGGCCTATTTTGGCGCCCGTCAGTGCTGCTCCTCACCTTCTGCTTTGCTGCGTTCTCCGCTGACGGGCTATTTTCCGTTCGTCGGTGGAGTTCCCCTCCAGCGACGGACCTTTTTATGTCCGTCAGTGGAGGGGGTTCAGAAGAGGGTCTATCTGCAGTAGTGTGTTCTTTCAATAGAGGAAAACTGATAAACTCATGCATATGTTGGAAATGGAAAGAAGTCAAGATTAAGATAGTAATCTGTTCTTCTCACAAATTGAGCATATATTAACTTAAGTTATCCCAAGCATTCAACTAAATATCATCTGTGTAACCAATATGAGATCAATTGAAATCACCATATATGGAATCACTAAGACATCAATTGGTATTAAACAACCGAACCAGCATATCCCTTTGACTAAATAGGGCAAACATAGGATCAACATCCCAATTCTAGTCGGGCTAATCAAGCAAGGATGAACCCTAAAATCATAGAAACAAATTGGGGGAGATTGGGATTGGAGAGGAAGAAGGGAAAGGAAGGGTGTCTTACCTAGGAGTGGCGACATGGACGTCCCCACCGCGCCACCGGCGAGGGGCGAGCAAGCGGAGCATCGCCGGAGGCGAGCTACAACGCCGGCCGTGAGCCACCTCGGGCGGCACGGCGAAGTGACCAGGGGGGTGGTGGCCGACGAAGGGCACCGGCGGGACCATCCCAGCGCAAGGCGGCCAAGCGGCGGTGCTCGGGAGGAGCTCGGGCCACCGAGGATTCCGCGGCGGCGATCAAGGGCGACCGAGGCGACGCTAGGGGACATCAGCGGTGGCAAGCCCGGGAGAGACCGGCGGGAGAGAGGCCGAGGGAGCGGTGAAGGAGGCGGAGAAGCGCAGGGGCGTTGGCTGCAGCGTTAGACCAGGGCGGAGGCGACCCATCTGGCAGCGGCGAAGGAAAGGGAGCACGAAGACACCGGTCGAGGAGGCAGCGGCGCATGAGTGAGAGAGAGAGTGGAGAGGAGATTTAGGGATTTCAAAGTGAGGAATGAAGCCAAAGACCGGGTGCGGGTATGACCGAAGAAGGGAAAAAAGAGAGAAAGAGAAAGAAAGAAGAAGAAAGAGGATGGAAATAAAATAGAAATGGAATAAGAATTAATAAAATGATTAAAAAGAAAAAAAATATAGATACATATATTTCTTTTCTTTAGAGCAAGAAAGGAAAAAAAAGGATAAAAAGGGGGTTAGGAAAAAATATATATATATATATATATATACACATATATACCTAAGTTGATGGATTATGCTAAATTGAATGAAATGTGCTATTATTTAGAATGAAGCTAAACTCTAAAAATAATTTTCTAAGATCTTAGTTAATTTCCTTACTAAAGTCGATGGTTTGAGGTAGAAATGTTGGATTTGTGAGTAAAGCAATCCAAGATTAAATTGAGTGAGGTTATCATGTAAGAGATTAACATGAGGTTTAAATATTTAATGTTCAAGTCAAATTTCTAGAAAATTCCAAATCCTTTAAGAAATATCTAAGAGATCTACAACTGAATTCATTTAAGCAAATTAAGTGCACCATTTTCACATATATGCATAATGCCTTGTCATTTGCATTCATGTTCGAAAATTTTCTGGATTAGTCCTTATCGGACTTTATTGCTCTTTATCAGAAACCGGAGTTCAGCAAGCCGACCAGTCAAACTCCACTACTTATCCGTCACCAGGCAAGTCCAGTTTCTTGTTCATGTCTGTTGAAAATGTTTTACAAAATTTTCCTCTTGACCATAACATGCACAAAATAAAAACCTATTTTCTAAATTGAATCAATCTTGAAATTGTTGATCGCCAGTTCTTTGGGCGAGCATGGTGGGTGTTGAAATCCTGGAAAGGGTGCCGGTGGCACATTAGAAGGTGGATTTCATCACACGGGTTTGTTCATATAAGGTTAATGTAACCAATGATCGATTGTGTTCAAGGGCCGTAGTGATCGCGCATACCACATACTCTGTATGGGCAGGGCAGAGCTAAAGTACTTTTGCCCTAGGTTATACTCCCCTGGGAACGCAAGACTTCGGTAATGGGATTGGCTACCGGGAAGGTGGTACTAGTCGTAGGGCTGCCCACGATTGTTGATGTGGTATTAGCCGTAGGACTGCCCAACTTTTATTAAAAGTGATATTAGCCACCAGGCTGCTCACTTCTTATTAATGTGACATTAGCCGCTGGGCTGCTCACATTATGATTGGGGACTGATAGTTCGGTATGGACTACGACGCGAAGTATGACCGAGCGGGCGGTGAAAAGGCTTTGTGATCATGGGAATGTGAATGAGTCTTGCAAACTCAGACACATGACCAAGTTCGTTTGTGGGTACAGTTGCGCGCCTCTGCAGAGTGTATTGAATTGTGGCTGAGTCACTCCATGTTCCTGGCTGGAACTGCGAACCCGGTAAGAAAGGGATTCATCGGGAATTCTAGCAGCTTGTGAGACAGGAGATCATTAGTCTCTTAAATTAAAACATGACTCTCTTACCTTACAAAACTGCATTGCTTTGGAGAACGTTGCCGTTCTCAGTAGATAGTGCATCAGACACCTCTTTGCTATTTCTGGACTTGTTGAGTACCTTCTGTACTCATCCCTCTATCTTAATTCTTTTGATTAGACTGTGAGCCGGCAGCGGATTAGGAGATCGTCTACGTCGAGGTCGACGAAGGAGCCGAAGATCCAACACCAACAAAAGAAGAAGAAGGCGTGGACTACTACTACGACTACCGCGACGACAACGTAACCGAGTAGAAGTAATAGGTCGGGTAGATGAGAGTTGTAGAAAGTCTTTTGCTGTAACCAGTTGGAAATGGTTTTAAATTTCTCGTACTTTTGGAAAATGGTTGTAATATTTTATGTTGTTCTTTCAGTTGTACTTTAAGTTTGTAATATATAAACCACTGCAATGCTTCTGTCATGCTACTATGTTACCGGCGAGAAGGCACTTCGTCTTTGACATGCTGTGACATGTCAAAGACTAGCATATTATTCGTATGGGTAATATGTCGGTCGCCGCAGCCCTAACCAAAACATGGCATAAAGACGTACGTAGTCACCTGATGATATTGCAAATGTTCAATCAGAATGCCGGAAAAATATTATTACGAGTCTTAGCCAGCATATCACATCCCATCTCCACCAAAATTAATAAATAAGAGTTTAGACAAGAGAGAACCATGGTACTAAATTTGTTTCTGCACTCAAATCCACCTCACTGCTTTTCGATTTTAAAAACGACCTGTTTCGTGCTATTCTCACACACTGTACAATCTCCAACTCCGCCGCGACTTTAATGACTGCCGATTGCACCATGGTACAAAAGGAAACGAAGAGAAAGGGATGTACTTCACATTTCCATCTAGCATATGTAAAGCAGAACTAAGGCAGTAACCGCTTATTTCAGTTCTGCAGAAATATCCACCAATGTTAACACACAAATCATTTGCACACAGCCCCACAGGCTGCGTACATATTGTTAAATTCCAGCGTTACAGCAATCAAATCTTAACCGCTTGTCCTCGAGTTGCTACAGCCCTGAAAATCTCGCAGAGTGCTGCACTGTGTTCAAATCAACAAATATGTACAGAATGCCAAAACGCGCGAGGTTGCTTACGCGGGTGCTGATTCAGCCCCGTCATGGAGAGCACAGCAGACGGTTGCTTTGTGATGCCCCTGGTACACCCTGATAGCCTCCCCCGTTGACATTGTCCATAATCTTGCAGTAGTATCAGAGGAAGCTGCACCAGAAGAACAGTTCGTTTGGTAACTCGTGAATTACAGGGAAGATGAATGATGAACAGCATGATGTGCGCAGTTGGTGCGTACCAGTAATCAGATAAGCACCGTCTACTGAGAATACACAGTCCCAAACCCAACGTTGATGACCTGAGAAGTTGAGCGCCGCATTATTTCAGGATCTCACATAAAATTTCACAACTTTTAATTGAAAATTTAGAAAAAGGAGCCCAGAAAATTACCTACTAAAGTCCTTTCCAACTTGAAGCCATCGACATTCCAAATCTTTACAGTGTGGTCAGATGATGCTGTCGCGAGATACCTGCAAACAATCCCAAGTATGTCATATGAAATGCAAAAGGGAGCAAGTGGTACACAGTAATATTACTTGGATGTATTAATGTTTTGAGCTGTACATATGCAATTGGAGCTTTTTAAGCTGAAGATTACTGTCTACTGCGATTTTCATGTATACCAAATACATTATGGCAAATGAATGGCTAGGAACTAGGAAGCAATAACATGAAAGCAAAAACTAGTCATTTGAGCATTATATTTATGTACCTGTTCGGGTCACAAAATTCTGGTGAGAGTAGGCACTTCAGAATGTAGCCATCATGTGCTTGTAATTTATGGAGGGGCTCAAAGCTGGTGATTGTCTAAATAAGAGATTTCATCAGGTTGAAAAATCCAGAAATCACATGTTTGTGCACAACAACAGGTAGGTCAGTATGACTTACTGACCTGAGTACCCTTAAGCAAGCGCCAAACATAGCATGTCCCACGGTTATTTGCAGCGACCACCATACTCCCATCCCACATGACTGTCAGAGATCTTACAGCCGTATCAACCTCTGGTACCTATATATATGGAACCAGCACACAAATTGTGGTTCTTCAATTTCACTTTCCACAGTATTACCTTAGAATTGAAACATGTGACTCACCAACTCACAGCTACACGAATTAGCAGCCAAATCCCACACACGTATGTTTCCATTCTGATCACCAGATATTAGTTCTTTCTGAAAGATTGAGGAGGCAATGTTGGAACTAAATGGCATGGAAAGAAATTAATAGAATACCAGGAGATAAATGTGGCAAATAAGAACTATGCCTATGGGAGTCATACATTCCATGCCACTATTGGTAACACTAATGCTATTTACTGTGCCTAATCGAATCATATCACTAACAGGAAAATATTGCAGACTGAGAAAGTCAGTGGCAAGCCTTCTTTGCAGTCTGTGATGAAGGCTTGCCACATGAATGTTCAAATTACTTGCACCCTAGTTGAATTCAACATGGGTACCACAAGAATGTTGAAAGCTCTGAATATACAAAGAGAAGATGGTTTAACAACCAAGTGAAGGCAGTTGTGTCAGCGTATCTGCATTAAAATTGTTGGCAACTGGCAAGTGATCCACCATCTAACCAACACCAATACCAATAGAACAACCTAAAAGGAATATGGAAGTGACGCACAGACATGACTTATCAGCTAATCAACCAGCTTATGCTCAAATGTAGTGTAATCAATGTTGTACTCTTGGATGATGAAATTTGAAATCAGATAAGAGTTAAAATCTCAAGAATTATTCTAACCTGATTTGGGTGTAGGACCACAGTGTTGACAGCCGCGCGACTTTCATATTCTCGTTGACAAGTGGCGGTCCTGAAACCATACATGCACATGAACAAGACTGAGATCAGTGGCATAACATGCATCATAACCAAGAAATTAGTAACAAAAAGGACTGCATATTATTAGAAGCGGGAGTATCTAGGATCTAGTTCAACTTCTGAATCAATGTAAGTACTATCAGGCAAACTCTCACATGGGTCATTAGATGACATTTGGATGGAGCAGATTTAGAGATAACTGAGGTGGTAGGACCCCTCAGGCATGCTTTCTCGATCTGTGAGGGGGTTATTTGCAACAATAAGAAATCATCCACGTGACACGGCACTTAAGTCCCCTTAAATCTAGTTCATCCTAACCACAACCAGTGGACCATACTATGAGTTTGCATGGATAGCACCTAGAGATGGGATTGCTTTGGATCCTCCCAATAATTAGAATAATTATTTGAGATTAATTTTTTCACTTATTCTCGAAAAGGAGATTAAGTCTTCACTAGAAGAGCAGGTCAAGTAAACTAGAGCTGCACCAAACAAGATAATAAGATGTGTAAGATGTGAAATCTCACCGTAAATCCCAGATTCTCACAGTGCCATCCTCAGAACCTGAGTACATCCAGTTGCCATCACAATGGAACCCCACAGCCATCACATTACTAGTATGTGAATCATAGCTAATTACCTGTCAGGTGTATTGTGACCAAATAATGAATGAAACCATGTTATCCTAGATTGGTTGCTTTAGAAAACATGCAACATACCGGTTGTGGGCTATTTGAGTTAACATCAAAAAGGCGGATATGAGGATTGCCAGCGGCAGCTAAGAATCGCTTGTCTGGGGTTATCTCGAGGCGATTGACTTGCTGCAAAAGATAGGTTATCAACAGACATGAGGTGCATAAGATTGCTAGTAAACTATATAGCTTTAGCCTTAACGCGAATCACCAATATCAAGCATCGGTCCATAATATATTATTTGTTTGTAGTCATGTACTCATCTAGGACTTCTTTAAATGAAGTATAGAAGGGTATCATCCAGCTACCTTATGTACTTCGCTTCGTTGGTAGCGTAAGAAAATGCAGGAATAATGGCCATATTAACCCAAAATTCTGAGAAAACACGCAAATCTACAGAAATTTCAGTCCAATCATCCAAGTAAAGCAAGAAAACAGAGGAAACATGTTCCTGACAGCTCAATAAAAAAATCTTGGCATCTAATCTGATTGTGTTTTATTCAAGCACATCATATTATATATTTCTGTTAGTGAGGAAGAACTAGTTAAATGTAAAGGCAGATCATCGCATAAATTGCAAGCCAAAAGAAAGGATCATTAATAACTCAGAGCAAACACTCACCGAGTCTGGATATTGAATAGTGCGGTAGCAGCGACCACTCTTGGCTTCCCAAAATCTGATTGTATGATCATAACTTGCAGTTGCTAGAATGACAGAAGGTTGAGCCATTTCTCCACCACTGCCCATACATGAGAACACACTCGCAAAATGAATAAAAAAGAGAGTACCAAAGCAGCAAAAGGTAAGTTACAAACAGGTGTTCTAATGAAGACATTAGTCCCAGCCACATAAGATCATTTACGGTCTATCAGTACATGAATTTCGATCAGGCTACACATAAAACTTACTAAACTAACATAATGGATATGGCCTGACTGGTCCAACAGTTCGAACAGATTTGGTTGATAAAATTGAGGTTCCGTTTTTACAGCTACTACTCTCAAATTTCTTCAACGGGATGAGGCCTGCATCCTTAGGAGCTGCCGACTTGGGACCTAGGCAAGGCAGGGGGCGATCTAGATGGTGTGCCGGGTGTGCACCCAAAATTTTTGGAGGTCAGTGGGGTTTAGCTAATCACTGGATGACAAACAGCTCATACCTCAAAACCCCAATGTCCAAGATCGCGGACGGCGTGGAGACAACAGGGACGCGATGAGGTAGAACGGGAACGGCGATGGAGGCGACGCGCGTGAGAGGCGGAGCGATTGTGTGTGTGTGTGTGTGTGGGGGAGGCGTCGGTGGTGACACTAAGCCATGGCACGGCGGCAACTCTAGGGCACGGCAGTGGTAGACAATAGGAGAGATTTTAAGAGCCGCTACGGACGTCAGGAGAGTGAGAGGAAAGGAAGGTGGAGAGGACCACGGAGGAAGATGAATTTTGACTCTAGGTGGGAAAACAGGTATTTGATTTTTAAAAACAAGCATACTCTCTTTTCTTTTTAAGACTAAATTAGATTTGTTTTCAGAGTCCTTATTTTTTTATTTTTAAGTAAACTCTGGACTCCATAGAAATATACATGAGTCAACATTCATGATTTTTTGTGATGCATTTTTTTTGTCAACTTGAGACTAGCATAGAGAATGTAAGAGATGTTATGAATTTGATGATAGGATGGACAAGTATTCTTCAAAGTCAAATTTACCAGCAACGCCAGTGGCGGCCTAGCTAGTTTGCCAAATAAATGGAATCGCTCATGTTCGATCTTAAGAAAAAAATTGCAACTGGCCTTAAGTCCACTTTAGACTTATTATTTCCTGTGAACTGCGGTCAGCTAATATAGCTTCATGAGATGGCTACCAATGAGCTCACCTTACAATCATTGATGTTACCATTGCTATCTCTGTTGAGACCACCCCATGTTATCCACTGTGAAAGCTTTGTTGTGTAAGAGGACAATCTCTAAGCTCATCATTATGGTTGTTTCGTTGTGAAAAACTTATCGTCACCATAATTATATCATTCCACTGGTACGGCTTATTACCATTATTTTTTAGTGTGTTGTTTCAAGTCTAACCTACTTAGAGGGGAGGTGAATAGAGTAGTTTTAAAAATTAATCCTAATTATGCAAGTACAACTCTAGTATGCTAGTAACAATATAAGCAATCTATGCCAATATCAATAAGAGGTAAAATTTGTGAGATGAAAGGTAAATAAGATTGCAAACACGGTGACACGAGGTTTGTTGTCGAAGTTTGGATCTTTGGCGCGATCTCACATCTCCATTGAGGAAGTTTAATCCAACGATCAAAACTGACACCAAATTGTGCTCTTTCCTCAAAAGGCTTGCCAAGCGAAGCTTCCCTCTCTTCTTGGTAGTTCTTTACTTTCTAATAGGTGAACTTCAACCTTCACAAATGCTTGGGGCCATTCACAACTCTTGAATGTTCTCTAAGGACTCATAACCATTTAAAAGGCGCCAACCTCCAAGATAACCGCAATAACCGGAGCTTGGAGAGACCCTCTTGCTAAATGCTCAAATAGATCACACTCTTCCTTCTCTTTTCTTCACTCTCAAATGATCTCTCAAGAATGTGAGGAGGAGAAGAACTCAATTGGCTGGAGCAAAGGAATGAGCGAGCAAGAGATATTCTAGCTAGAGTGGGTAAGGGTATATATATACACAGCTCACAAAATCTAGCCATTATGTCACTTTTTGCACTGTCCAGGGCCTTCGGATAGACTCGACTCGGAGTATCCGAGATTCAAAATAACGGCTAATTTGTGCTGCTCGAAGGTTGAATCACACCACTCGAAGGCTTCGAGCGATTCAAAACAGAAAACTTTCACAGACCCAAAGGGTCTGGACAAAGTTCGATTGGGAGGACCAGACAGAAAATAACCTTTTGTTTAGAGAAGACAACTTGTTTCCGATGCTCTAGACAACTTCAATTCGGATGGTCCGGAAACTCAAAAGTTAGCAAAAACAGAACTACCTAGCTCCTTCAAAGGCTTTGGACAAAACTCACTTGGACTGTCTGGGCATGTCCAATGCAGAGGAACAAAAGTTACGGTTTCCTCTGGAGAGTCCGAATAGAAACCACTCGGAGGTATTGGACCAAGAAAATATTCTCTGGACAGAGACATTTTGAACTCTCAGATGATCCGGATGAAACAAACTCAGAGGGTTTGTACCAAGAAAATGCTCTCTAGACATAGACATCTTGAACTCTCTGATGGTACGGATGGACCTCACTCTGAGGCTTCGATCAAGGGATATGCCTCTAGACAGAAGCAAATATATTACTCAGAGACTCTAGATGGAGAACTCTTGGTGGCTTTGGACAAGAAAAGTGTTCCCTGACATTCAACTCTCGAAGAGTTCGGATGCACACTGCTCGGAGGCTCCAAGTGACATCAAACAACTAGGTATTCTAGAATATTTAGAATGTGATCTTGTTGAGCATCTTTGAAGACAATCCACCCTAACTATCAACTAACTCCACTCTTAATAGTACGGTTTTCTTATGACTCAATGTAATTGAACGAATCACTAAACTAGGAAATGTTCTTACTCTTCATAGCAAGCCATACTTCTTCATCAATCTTTTTAGGAGTTGTCAACACCATTTCCATGAGACTAATCCTAATCAACATTTGGTAAATTATTATTCTCTTAATAATTTTGTCATTAATCATCAAA
This sequence comes from Stipa capillata, assembly GCA_019208055.1. NCBI lineage: Eukaryota > Viridiplantae > Streptophyta > Magnoliopsida > Poales > Poaceae > Stipa > Stipa capillata. The sequence continues at coordinate 53,978 of JAGXJF010002195.1, forward strand.
ACTCACTTAAGAGGGCCTAGATGCATTTTCACTATCATCCAAATCAAGAGAGACTAGTAGTGCAAATGGATGTAAATTTAAGGAGTCAAGTTAGTAAAATGAATTCAGGAGCTTGATGCGTCCCAAATGCATCGTGTTTTTCTTCCACTTTGTTCATGCCTTTTTATCAATTCTTACACTTGTCTAACCAATTTATGTTATTATTGGTTATAATTATTAAATGTTGCTTGCTTTACTTTTACTATTTTATTTTCCTTTTTGTATTATTTTGCATGGTTTCTAGGCGATTAGATCTCCTATGAACATGTCACTATCATCACCACCATGTTTGGGTTGAAACAGAGAAGAAACGGTCTTGGAAGATTCCGTCTTCAAGATGATCTCAAATGAAGAAGCTTACAACATGAAAGTTGTTTGTCTCATCAAATTTTTTTCTTTTTGGTTCATCTCAATATGAGGTCATACGCAAAAGTTACATCCGAAATAGGAATTATGTGCCGGAGGAAAAGCGAGAAATATAGACGGCATGTGGCCCTGTACAGACCGTACTGCGCGACGAAGGCCGTGAAAACAACCATAACTTTTGCATCTAAACTCCAATTTAGGTAATGTTTGTTTCCTTAGAATCACTGGGAGATAAGGAAGGTTACTAAAACATCTAATCCAGCAATTAACCACCTTACAATGGTGGGATTGGTCGAGGGAGATTTGGAAGGCCAAGACATTGCTATATATTCTCCTGCAAGAGGATCCAATATACACCTCATAGAGCCACAAATTTCATAGATTCCTGCCACCACACACCAAGAACCCATCTACAAGGAGTGCTCCAAGGAAGAGAATGAAAGGGCACCACCACCACACACGGCATGGCCATGGGCTGGCAACCTGCGCATTATCTCTACCACACCACTGTTACCTCCATGTTCCTCTTTCTTCCTCCCTTTGTAATATCCTTATGTACATGTGTCGTGAACCTTTTTTAATTTATTTTTAGGCTTAATGTGAACTATCATGCTATTAGGTTGTGCATTTGTATCGATTTGGCATAGATCAATCCTTAGTGCCATGAACGGTTGCAAACACTAATTAGGAAAACACTTGGGGTTTGTGCCGAGTAGATGCTATGTGATTACAAGTTGAATAGTGACAGAAGAGATTTCGAAGTCTCTAATCATTTATTTGGGAGAGTCACGAAGACTCACTTGCTTTTTAGTCGTAGCTAGGGGAAACTTTAATTATTCTCATACGCCAAGTAAACATTGGCTGCGATCGATATATGCCTGATGTTTCGATGTATATGTATTAATAGTTTCATCCTTGTGCTTTCATGCATAGTGAGCTTTTGTATTGTTATTTAGCCAATCCCTTAGAAAATTTTAATTACTTACCATCTAGTTTTATATCTTTTAATTCCTATTTTTAGTTTGCTTTTTTGCTATCTGTAATTTTAGTTTACATTGTTTCCATTTATGTTGTTATGGTAAGAGATAATAGTTAGTAGATTATTTATGAATTATAATTCGGGTACGTATACAATTATTGAAAAATGAGACGTTTGACTTTTGCTTCTTCGATTTGATAAAATCTCGAAATAATACTCACGTCGAAAGGTACTACAGTGGTTAGTATACTTGCTGTCATGCAGAATTGGCTTGATAGCTTGTAATCCCTCTTCTTGTACTACTGATATGGAATGTTATGCCCTTTCGTTTATAAAATTTAAAATTAAAATGCACAGCAGAGGCCATCTCTACCGTTTTTGCCATGGAAGTGAAACGGGGAGTTTCAAAAGAGAAGCAGCCGGGCAGTCTCGTCATCTCCGCTTGGCATTCCCGTCCCACCACACCAATACATACCACCGGTGCACTCCCCACGTATCCTTACCTTTCCCCCCCCATCCTTGGGCTGCCGCGAGGACCATGACGAGCTCCTCCTCCTCCTCCTCCTCCCCTTCCCGGAAGGTACCAAACCCTAACCCTAACCCCCTCCTCCCCGCCCCTAAACCCATTTCGATCTCCCCGATCCCCGTCCGATCTAAGCCCCATCGGGTTCGCCGCCCGTGGAGCCGCCAGGCGGTGGTTCTCGCGCCCGATTAGGCTAAACTTTCCTTTTCGTTGTGTTTCTTGCTGCTCTCGGGTGTGTGCAGGCGCTGAGTAAGATCGCGTGCAATCGGTTGCAGAAGGAGCTCGCGGAGTGGCAGGTCAGCCCCCCCGGCGGCTTCAAGCACAAGGTCTCCGACAACCTCCAGAGGTGCCTGCCTACTCCCCTTCTTCTCTTCCGCTCGCTGACCGTACAATCCAATCCATGGGGTGTCTTGAATTTTCTGGGCGGTACTTCTGCTGCTTGTTTTTGTTGCCGTTGTTTTCTTGTGTGGGGAAACCGTAGTTCATCCTGATCAAATTGCTGCCCTTTTCGCTTCCTGACTGATCCGAGATCGGTTCCGTGGGTTTTGTCCGTGTAGCTGCGAAATTCTCGCGAACTATTTGCAGTTTATTCACGTTCGTGTTTTTTCAAAGATTCTTTTTATCTTTGCTATATTTTCTTCTTTGTGATTCTTTTACCAAACAAAAAGCATATATGAAAATCATGATGGATGACACAACAAAAGGTGGGTCATCGAGGTGGCCGGGGCGGCGGGCACGCTCTATGCTGGCGAGACGTACCAGTTACAGGTGGACTTCCCCGAGCATTATCCCATGGAGGCTCCCCAGGTGAGATTTTTTTCTTCATCCTACTTTGTTTAGTCTGGCTATACCGTATGCATTGGACTCCAGTTATTTTGGTTTGATTGATGTTTTTGATGAAGGTTATATTTCTGCATCCGGCACCGATGCATCCGCACATTTACAGCAATGGGCACATTTGTCTAGGTATAATTGTTGTGTGCCTCTGTTGACAATTGGTTTGTTTTGTGTTTGATGCTTTTTTGCATTTCATTGACATAGGGAAGTCCTTTGTCTAACCTTTTTTTTTGTGTGTTAATAAATTCTCTTGGTGTGGCTTTTGTCGGACCATTTTTAGCATGTCCACAAAATATTTCTTCTCGCCTGTTGATAAAAGCTGCCTCCTTCAAGGCAAAGTATACTATTAGGTATTGTTTGGTTCAAATTTAAGATAAACGTGTTAGTCAGTTTATTCCAAATTTCTAAACCAGCTAGGCTATATCAAAGCTGGACATTTTGTTTGGCAACCCGGTAACTGTAACAAATTGTTTGGTTTGATTAACTAGGTTGACTATCTCTGTTGTGAAATTTACAAACGTACCCTATTATTAGTCCTCTTTGGACACTAGATTGTGAAATAAAAACAGTTATTCTGCTATGGGTATAGTAGAAAGGATGAGAGTTAATGAGCATCAACTTTTCCACTTCTATTGGGCTAGGCTTATCCTGGGTTAGAGAATAATGGTGAAGTCAACAAGCTGTCCTTTTGATCAGAGTTTGCTTTGACCTGTTTTAAACACCTTTGCCTAGCCTCTTAGTGATCAAGATCAACGACTGCAACTTTTTCATAGGTTGCCTCACTTTCTCGCTCATTTTTCTCACTCAAGCAAGAGATTGCAAATTGTCTGTATTGTAGAGATCCTTGCAGCATCTCTCCGATGTGGCTTAAGCATTTAACTCTTTCAAAGGGGGGATGCATCTGGACAGATTTGTCATTATATTCTTAGTTAGGAATGGGTTATTCATCTTGATGTGATATATGGTCTGTTGATAAAGGTCTGGGATGTAACTGCTGGATCTCTAGGGTTATCTAGGCACAAATATCCTAGCACTCGAGCTTAATAGACCTACTTTTATGGTAGAACTTTTCATGTGAGTTACAACACACAAGTTAATTGATATCTGTTATCTAATTCTATGTAAATTGCATGATGCGTTGAATGGTTCCAACTTGCCATTAGATTTGTAGAGTAGTTTATAATGAGGGTCAATATTCAAGATGCATCAGCCCATTTTGTTGGCGCGGACTATTCGATACACTTTCTCTACCTAGAAAAGCTCTACATGAAGATGTCTTGTTACTGAAGTGTCTTGGCAAGACAATCTTGGAACATCTGAAGGCCTAATGATTTATTACCCATGCATGCATATCGGATGCCTTGTTCACTGTCCAAATGAATGCGCCAAGATTTTCATGATTAATGGAGTCTCAGAGCTATGCGCTATTTTCAAACAGTGTGCTATAAGATAGTTTAGTGCAGTATAGGTTGCTAAATTTAGAGAATCTAAATTGCGAGTTCCTATGTATGTCATGCTTTTAAAGAGCAATGCTTGCTCAAGATATAAGCAGTCTCATGGGTGAGCTGTTCCATTGGCGTTGACTTGTTAGGCAAAAGTCATTATGTTCATTAAGTGGACAGGGTGTAGTCAAGACAAGCCAACATCAACGAAAAGGGTTGCCCTGCAAGTAACACTTCTAGCAATTTTTTATTAGATGTTACTTAAAGAACAAAATGAACATGCATAGAAGCTAAAAATATTGATTTGATTTCCATCTTCATCAGCATATCCTGGGTTTATCCTGTTCCCTCCATATAGGATTTGATGCATACAGTGAGGATTTCATCACCGTTGTGAAACTCAGCATTCTATGAGAATCTTGTCAAATTTGGTATCTACAATTCTATGTCCAGTGGCGTTCAGTATGTATCCTTGGATGAAATCCATTACACCTTTTTCAAGATTCTCCTGCTGAATATCTCAGAAAAGTATTAGACAAGCACTAATATACTGCAACAGTCTTCCCTTGTGGTATCAAAACCTTAACACAGATGGGCAGGCAGAAAAACATCCTATGAAAAATTGCAAGTATCTTACGCTAGTTTTATGCATCTCAAGCCCCAAGATGCTCATCCCGCGACATTTTACCTGTCAAGTATGATGATGCGCCTTCCTATTTTACTGAATTTTCATATTTTAGCTTTGCAGCTGGTTAGTGCCTCATTAATCTGTCAGCCTATTTGGCCATTCTCTCTCTTTTTCCTGGTAGTGCCTGTTTGTGGAATGGATGGATAGGTCATTGCTATTCGATTTGTCCATTTGTGCAGTACAATGCTACTGTGTTCTATGGCAGCATGAAATCAAATATACTGATGAACTGAATCATGCATTAATGTGTCACCGAGCTTACTCTTTTAGTAAAAAGAACATGTTTTTTTTGGCAAAACTTGTATATACAGTTATCGTCATAGAAATGGACAAACATGGTTTATTGGAAAGTACAGAACTGTGACCAACTGTGGACCTAGTTTGATTGATCATGTAAAGCATGAAAATTAAGTATGCATGTATTTGCATTCTTGTAGCCAAATATTCTTTTTTTTCTTCTCCTCCGAAGTATTAGTTTTTAACACACTTGCAATAATCTACTATAGTTAATTCCCATACTGCATGTGTCATATAAGTTTTTCCTGGCTTAATCTAGTTGCTTATTCGTTATTCCATTCAACTTTGATCAATTAGCATATAGCTTTGCTAGGTTAAATTGATTCAAATAAGGTTAGATGAGACATCTCAAATTTTGCTTCTGTCCTAGAATGTTTTCCACTGACAAGATTATCAGTTATGTTTCCTAAGATAAATGCTAGAAATCTGGAGATTTGGTGAACATCCAGTTCCTTCTATGCCTTAGCTTGTTTAATGTGAGGGCCTGTCGTAACAGTTAGTATTTGCCTCCTTTTTCTCTCTATGCATCATTTGAGGAATCTATTCAAGTTTGTCTTTGATCCTTTGAACATAACCAACAAGGAAATTGTATATTTTGTTTGTGAGGGTTCTGGAATATTCATTTTAGTATAGTTTTATTTAACAACTGCCATCTTTTGACGTGCTACAATGGGCGTATATTGGTTTGTCAAAATCCCAGAAATACCAGCTTACTGTTGCTTCGCTTGTCTACAGATATATTGTATGACTCGTGGTCACCAGCCATGACGGTCAGTTCTGTGTGTATCAGCATCTTGTCTATGCTGTCAAGTTCACCAGCTAAGGTTTCACAGCTCCTCTACATCCCCTCCTGTTTAAGTGGAGGATCATGCTACCTAACTCTAATATATATTGGTTGCAGCAACGTCCGGCCGATAATGATCGCTATGTCAGGAACTGCCGCAACGGGAGGTCACCGAAGGAGACCAGGTGGTGGTTCCATGATGACAAAGTGTGATGAGTTCCAACTGTCTTCTCCCAACAGCAGCTCTTACACGTCAGCCTACCGTAGTATGGCGTTTTTCATGGGAGATGATTTAGGCAATATTTCAAGCCATCCATTTGACGGCAAATTAACATGTCCTTGTGGTTTTGTACATGAATGTGCACCTGTGTCAAGTCCCGTACGTATGAAATGTTAAAACATTGATATATATAATATTATGTGTGCGTATCCTGTAGATTTACTCAAGCTAAACCCCGATTTGCTAGATTTCCCAATCTGCCTGCGTAATTTAGTCCGTCTGCCGGTGAAGTTGATCTTTGAGATAATTGCTTCTGATATGTGTAGATTTTGTAGTTATGATATTTTGGTGATTTCAAATAACCTCCACTGTAGATGCAGTGTGCTTCCATTATGCATGGTAAGATGGTCGATCAGGATTCATTCAGCAGCAGAATATCACACTTCACCGTGTAGTGTGCATGATAGTTATTGATGTGGACATTATCCATATAGATGTACCCGCTGTCATCTCTACTTTCACTATTTCAACTAAGTTCGTTAATGAAGCTACAAAGAATAAAAGAATGTTCGTCAAGATCTTTAGGAACATGCGAGGATTCAAGCTCAAGCTCTCAAGAGGAGGAGGGAATGAAGTCCATGTGGCTATAACCATGTCTCATATGAATTGGTGATATACAAGAAGTCTTTCCACGTCACTTTTCGTCTAAAAAAGCTAGAGATAGTCCCACAAGATCTGGACTCTGATTCAGATTGCTAAGATAGTCCTGACTTCAAACATCTTTATCTTGAGCATACAGACTCCGATTTGGGTGATCTTAGACTCTTTGGAAATGTTACTTGTACTCTTTCTAACCTGTCCAACCCCATCTCCAAATTCATTACGAGCAGACCGCAACTGCCAAAACAATCCGAGATTGCTTCTATAATAGATCCACTCTTCTTTTTATATACCCCTAGGATTCTTTCTTTAGTTTTTGGGTTTCATTGAGTTGTTTAGCTACTGCTACATTATTACATCTACAAGTCGTGTAGGACTACCGTATTGTTAGATCGCCAGTGGAATCCCAATACACTTTCTTCTATTTCTTGTGCCAATTTAATACTCGTAGTTTCAGATTGCAATTTATCATAATTCTTGCTAGTTCTTCGATTGCTTGCAGGAACTCGAACTTTGTTGTTCAGGTTGATTGTGCCTATGATAAGGTCAATAACCATCGAAAGTTGATTTAGCAATTGCTAAGGCGTATTGTCGCGTATGGTATAGTCTGATTGTTAAGATCAACTCCACCAAACCATTAGCTATCTTTGTTTCACCGAAAGATCGGGCAACCGTCTCATCAGTTATGGTTTCTGGTGTGTCAAATCCTTATTGATATCAGGTGATTTAAAAGCTTATGATTTTTTGCATATTCAAATTCTACCCATTTCTATATTCTGTAGCTACTGTTCAAGTATCACTACTTGCTCTTGAACAGCTGAACGTATTATGGCTCATTCAGGAAAATTAAATACACTCCGTGTACCTATGTTAATATTAAGGTTTCACATCACAATTTACATGCCTGCGCTCTTTTCTTACATATATGGGCCAGTTCTTTTTGGCTGCAGCTTCTCCAGAAACGACTTCTAGCTTCTCTACGTACAGAAGCTATGGTGGGGAGAAGCCCTTACAAACTGTAGTTCAATTCTTTTCGGTTTCTGTCGGCTGAGCTTATTTTCTGAGTTGTCTGATGAAAAGTCTGTACTGCCTCTCAACTGTAATCATGTGCTGATTAACTGACAGTACAATTTTGCACTAATACAACCAAGTATTAGCTTCTTCCGGTGCTATTAAACGAGTATTCTGCACTAATACAATCAAGTATTTGGCACTAACACATTAAATTCAGCCAGGGAAGCAACGGTCTTCTGAATAAGATCTTTTTTTACAAACAAAATTGGTCACAATCCAGATCCAAAAATTCATCAAGATGTTGATTTGGATAGGCCGATACTGATGCCATGAGTGGAGCATCTCGTCGCGCGGCTGTTTGCCACGGGGGAGGGGGAGGAGGAGGCCAACGCGGGGAGGAGGCGGCCCGGCGCGGGGAGGAGGCCGACGTAGGGAGGAGGCGGCGACGGTGACCAGATTGGGAGGGAGGGCGGGCGCGAGGAGGTAGCACGGCGCGGGAGGGAGGCCCGGGTGGAGGAAGGAGCGCGGGAGGGACGGCCGGCGCGGGAGGATGGCGGCGGGCGCAGGGGGGCGGCGGGCGCAGGGGGGCGGCAGGCACGGGGGAGCTCGGCACAGGGGTAGAGGACGGCGGCGGGGGAGACCGGCGCAGGAGATGATGAGATGGGGCGTCGGGTGGGTCGGGTGCGGCCAGGTGCTGCTGGAGCTGGTCGGCGCGGTGGGCTGAGCTGTGGCGGGTTGACCGGGGCGGTGAGGCGGGCTGAACACGGCGAGGTCGACCGGGCGGCGCGGCGGCCTGAACGCGGCGAGATCGACCAGGGCGGCGTCTGGCGACCGGGGCGGCGTCGGGCGACCGGGGAGGCGTCGGCCGGCGCGGCAGAGCGTGGCGGGTCGACCGGGGCGGCGCGGCGGGATGAAGCGGCGAGGTCGAGCAGGGCGGCGTCGGGCGAGCGGGGCGGCGGGGCCTCGGGCGGGGACGGCGGCGGGGCCTCCAGCGGGTAACGCGGGTCTGCGGGAGACCGGGGCTGCGAGCTCACGGGTGCCATTTGAGAGCAGTAGAGTGGCATTTGCACGTAATAACGGTTCGGTCTGGGGCTATTTTGGGAAATCTTCATTTTCACTTAATGTACAATCTCGGGAAGCTGCTCAACCGGAGCTTATTTTCACTACACATCAATCTGAGCTAGCTGCAAAATTAATCTACTTATAAATTTTGAGTTCTTTTCAGATTGAGCTTAATTTGACCTAAAAGCTGCTCTACAATCTAAAAAGAACTGGCCCTATATCACCTTGTGCACCTCCCTGGTTCATGCACAAGCACCTCATTCACGCTCTCTTATATTCACCCCTTGTGCATTTTTGCACTTGCGCATTCCAAAAGTTCTTTGAAAATTTCATAGTACTAGAACCAGTGAGTATGTGTATATGCAAAAATTTGTGAAACAGTATGATCATATGTAGGGTGTACGAAAAAGAGAAGAGATTATATATGATCACATATGTACAACTACTATTTTTTAGATTTTTATTTAAGTAAGCCGATAAAAAAAAACCCCGAAGGAGTGCATATGAGAGTAGATGCACCATATTCCATTTACTTGGATTTTGTTACAAGGTAATTACCCTCAAAACGAAAATAGTACCATAAATTTCACCAGTTATATAGATGTTGATCTAATAGATGGGGTCGACCCCACCTGTTAGATCTGATAGGTGGGCACCAATGACACTAGGGATTTCCCTCCCATTTAGTCGAACCGGATAGAATTGAATAAAAAATAGATGCAAACGTATTTGAATGTCGACATTTGTACATCTGCAATACACATGTTGAATTTCAAATTTCAAATTGTCACTTGATTGTTAATAGCGCATGGAGCTTCCCCATGCCTGCACGTCCCTCAGGGTCCTCGCCAGCCAGCCCAGGCCCTCGCGCAGGCTCCCTGTCCATGCCACCTCCTGTTCTTGAGCTCGTGCAGCCCCAGGCCTCGGCACACTTCGCCTCTTTCTGCGTACATGCAAACACTACCAGTCAGGTAGAAGTTGTAGCTGTTTGGATTGGATTCACTTCAATTTGGATCGCTTCTTACCATGTCCTGCTTGTTGGCGAGCACTAGTATGACACTGTCGAGCATAAGAGTATTATTGACGATGGCCTGCAGGGGAAAAAGCTTAGCACCAGATGAGCATCGTTGCGTGACTCCACAGCAGCCACACGTCTTTGCATGGGGACAAAGGAAGTGGGAAAAAAAATTGAAGCATCACGGCATCACTGTATGATCTGACCTGGAATTCCTCCTTGGCAACTCCAATCCTACCTCTGTCCAGCGAATCGACAACATATATCTGCAAAAGAAGATGATCCATCGTCCAGCTCTTCTTCAGCGACAGCAACCACATACATACGGATTCTGACTCGTATTAATTCTAGCAGCCAGCATTCGATCGTGGAGCAGAAAGAGGGAAATCGTGCACCAACCAATGCGGTACTGACGCCCGAAGCTTATCCTTATTGAATTGTGTGCACTAATCAATTTATCTAAAAATTTAAGCTGTTAAAGAAAGATAGATAATGCATTTATACCTCAATATTTTCATTCACGTCTAAACTCCTCCATGCCTTAGATGTGAGATCGATAAATGCTGTAACTATTTTTATTAATAGTGTTGGTTGGATCTTAAACTCGAAACCTCTTAACTTTGATACCATATTGATTATCTTGATACTTTCAATCCAGTTGTAAAGACAGCTACTATGCATCTTGTTTTGTCCCCGGCAGTCTCTCGTGGTTGGCACCTATAACACGTGGATGTGAGTAATGCTTTCTTGCATAGTTTTCTTGATGAAGATGTTTGTATGCAACAGCCTCCTGGTTTTGAAGATAAGACGGATCCAACCTTCGTTTGCAAACTCAAGAAGGCATTGTATGAGCTTGAGCAGTCTCCCCGAGTGTGATACTCTCATCACAGTTATAAGTTTCATTAACTTGGTTTTCACTCCTCCAAGGCTGACACATCATTATTTATTTTTCATCATGACGATATTACTAGTTATATGCTTGTCTATGTTGATGATCCCACTCTCGTGCCGTGGACCGGCTCTTGCATTCTCTCTTTAGTACCTTTCCCATCAAGGATCTTGGTTGGATGAGTTACTTTCTAGGTATTGAGACTGCTCACAATTCAGGGGGAATAATCTTAACACATCATAAGTATGCCATTGATCTTCTTCATCGTGCTCATATAGAGAATTGTAAGGTACTCTCCATCACTATGTCCATCACTAACAAGCTAGCAAGTGATCTTGGTCAAGCACTTAATGAGGAGGGTGCTTTCAATACGGCAGTATGCTGGGAGGTTTGCAATATCTTACTTTGACACATCCTGATATTTCTTTTGTTGTGAACGAAGTTTGTCAGTGCCTAAGCCTACTAATATGCATTGGGAAGCTGTGAAGCGTAGTTTACGGTATGCTAAGGGTACAATCACCATAGGGTTGAGTATTCGGTGTTCGCCATCAACACTTCTTAGTGTGTTCAGAGGTGCTGGCTGGGCTGGTTGTTCTGATGATCGATGCTCGATAGAGGGTTTTGCGGTTTCTTTGGACCGAGTCTGATATCATGGAGTGCTTGGAAACAACCCACTGTCTCTCGATCGAGTACTGTAGCACAGTATAAAGCGCTCGCAAATGGTGGACGGCTGAGGTTACATGGATGCAGTCTCTTCTTAGAGAATTGCAAGTATCACAGCCACGAGCACCAGTACTATGGTGTGATAACCTTGGTGCTTTTATGCACGAACTAAGCATACTGAGGTCGATTTTCACTTCGTCCGAGAGAAGGTTACAATTGGAACACTAGAAGTTCGGTTTAACTCGAACGATCAGGTAGCGGATGCTTTCACTAAGCTGCCACGCGACAAATGCTTGATAATTACGACGCAATCTCAACCTTGTGCATACCGACTGAGATTAAGGGGAAATCTAAACACATCATGCGTGTACAGTTAGGAAGTTGAGATCCTTGTAAATCTGTTGTAACCGTGTCTCTGTAATCCGATTAAGATTAGATCGGTTTGTTTCTTGCTTTGTAACTCATTTACGTGTGCATATATATACAGAGTTCACGTACGTGATTGGTATGGCAAAACCTCTGTTTTAACTGTCCTACCCTGCCACATCCCAAACCGTGAAGGTGACATCCTCGACTTTCTCCACGTTGAAACCTGCACAAAATCACATTTCACAATCACAATCCTAGATGGTCGTGCAGTTGACAGTACGTGGGGGATCGAACCCCATTAATTTGGGTTTGGGTGATGATAATGGGCACCGATTGATGGTATCGACGGCAGAACTTCACCGATGTGCAGCCTGTAGAGGATCATTGTTTTACCAGCGCCGTCCAGCCCAAGCATCACAACCTACGTACAGCACACACGGCAGACGGGGCAGTTTTACTGAAAGAACTAACCAGATCGATGACTGGGTCAGAAATTGTTGCGACCACGTACCTTCATTTCCTTTGGGCAGGAGCTGTCGAACAGCTTCCTCAGAGACTGGCCCATGCATGCATATGCGAGCTCGTACGCTGGATATGTGGAGATTTTCTTCTGTTCTCGCGTTCCTGTATGCAGAGCAGAACCCTTTTCTCCTTTCGATTTTTTCGCCTGGTTTCTTTTGATTTTACTGGTTGCGAGGGATGCTTGTGTTGGGTAATGAACGAACGTGGAGTGTTGCAGGTGAAGATGGTGGACCACTCTTTTCATTGAGAGCTCTCATCTCACTCTTTGCTCTCGTTGTTCTTTTGATGATGGGAATACACTCAGGAAGAGATTTGAAAAGCACAAGTATATTCTCCTTACAAGAGCAAAAATGGAATGGGTTCAGCTCAGATTCCAAGACTAAAAGACTATGACCAACTATAATTCTGCTTTTCACAGAATATGCACTGATCTAAGGCTATGTGGACATGAACACATAGACGGACAAAAGACCGATAAAACTTTTCTACCTTCCATGCACGTGCAGTGCAAACTCAACGTAACTATTGTCAATGCAAGTTCAAGTAATATGCAGAACTCATCGAGATTACGCAAGTTGCCGAAGTTGAGGATGAAATCCTTATGAATAATCATAATGCTCTGCCACCTAGTAATCTCCCCGGCTCTGAAGCTCATGCATGAGACTATAAGGTAAAGAAGCAACTGAAATTTAAGAAAGAACGAAAAGAAGACCAACGAAGACAGTACTATATCCAAGATTCAGGCTGGGAATAATTAACGGGGAACACTAGGATCCACCAGCTCGGGCGAATTGTATAGGCAAACGACACGAATTCCTATCACTTGGGCTCCTCCTGGTGTTGCGAAGTGATTACATGGGCACACGGGTCGAGGAGCATCAACCAATCCACAAGACCGTCTACAGAGTGCTAAGCTATGCCACGAAAATTACAAGGCAAAGGAGCAGCACAACTTCGATAAAGAGGAGCAACAGCAGGCGGCAGCAGGGAATAGCCGCCTCCGCATACTTGCTGAAGGAACTCTCTACTCTCTCCCACGAACTGCCGCGGCACGCTAGGGAACCTGCACATTCCCCAGCTGGCGATTGCTTGGCAAGCGCAACCGCTTCAACAGTCCCTCGCCCAAGACACAGTACCAGAACTACAACTCTTCGCGAGAACTCTCAACTGGAAGCTCGCCATGACCATGGCCTCAACACGGCCGACACCACAAACACAACACCTTGGCATAACTATGCCTCACGAGGAAAACAATCATATCATCCAGCTCATAAGCATTAGTCCTCGACATCAAAGCATTAATTAATCAACCACATCGTAACATTAGCAGAAGAGTAAATGTAACGCATGACTCAAAAGCCAACCTAGCGTGCACCAGCGTGTCAAGCTTTCATCAAAGCATTAATCAGCCACATCATAACATTAAGAGAAGAGTAATTGCAATGCACGACCAAAAACCTAATCATTTGTGCACTGCGTGTCAAGTTCGGAATCATGGAGGTACATAGGAGCAAAAGAGAGGGGATTGGAGAGGTCTAGCGTTGGTGCTTGAAGGACGTGCCTTTTTCAGCAAAACTTCTATCATTGTCTATGCTGATTATAACTTAAGCGCATTAATTTAAGATCCAAGCCGGACCGTTTGTGTTCTTTTGTTCAAGTATCCAAAAGGAGGCGGTGTTATGGGTGCTAGTGGGCGCGAAATAATTGCGATCTATGGAGAGTAGATTTTCTTTTATTGCGGTATATGCCTGTTTGTGCCCCGTCGAGGTGGTTGTACGTAAAACTTTCTCTTAATTAATAGAATGAGCAAAGCTTTTGCATCCCTTTTTTTTTCTTTCGATGCTCTCTTATTTACCAAATACAACAGGCTACCTCTCTAGAACTTCCAAGGCACCAAGCAAGCCAGCAGAACAAGTCTTAAAAGTATGGAAAACTCTTCCCGTAAGCCTGTCTACAGAAGCAACTTCATCGTCCTAACATCTACCGTTCATCCTCCAACTATTCATCCAACCGTCCACGCATTCCTATAAAATCCCTGATTGGTCCAGCTCCCACACCCCCTCCTGTGCACCGCCACCAAGGAGTCCCTCCCACACCGCCTCGGTTTTGGCTTGCCAACGCCGGTGTCGCCGGGCAAGGATCCTCCCAATGCCGGCCGGCCCCTCCCCAGCTCCTTCGTCATCTTCGCCAGCCCGCGCCGCCACGCCCTCTCCTCGTCACCACCGCTACCTATCCTCGTCGCCAACATGCCGCCACGCCCTCTCCCAGCCGCCGCCTCTCCCCTTGCCATCACTCGTCGGATCCGATGGCGTGCAAAGGTGTCGCTGCTCTAGATCGAGTCTGTCATGCCCGCCTCCCACCGATGGCGTCCGATGGAGCTGTTGAATTTGTGCAGCAGCGGAACCATCTCACCGATCCTGGTGGAACCGGAGACATAGATGCCTAGATCAAGCCGCGCCGCCTCTAACAAGGGAAGCGGGGTCTCCTCCCTTTGGGTCGCGGAACGGAGCGAGCTTGACGCCGTGGCGATGATGCACAAGAAGCCCAAGACGAAGGACTCCTCGGGCCCTTACAACGGCGAGTTCGAGCAGTCGGACGATATTGAAAATAAATTATTGTTGTATATGAAGCAATTTTTTGATGTATAGAAAACAAAATACTCGGATGAATAAAACATAAACAAAATACCTGGATGAACAAAACATAAACAAAATACCTGGATGAACAAAACATTAGTTTTTGTATTGGTTTGATAAATTTGTTGCACAAGTTTTAGTAAAATATTTCCCTCTCACTACACAAATGTTTTCACGTTGTCATAACCGAAGGAGCTCACGATGCCGAAAATTTAGCGATTTGAATCATAAGTTTCCCAAAACTCTAGGATCGTGCTGTATACATTCTGTTGTTATTGAAATTTTTGTTGCGCAAGGTTTAGTAAAATATTTCCGTCTCACTATGCAAATGTTTCTGTGTTGCCATAACAGAAGAAGCCCATGATGCCGGAATTTAGCGATTTGAATCATAAGTTCCAAAAAATCGGGGATTGTGCCATATACATTCCATTGTTGTATTGGTTTGAAAATTTTTGCTGTGCAAGGTTTAGTAAAATGTTCACTAAGCAAATATTTCCGTGTTGCCATAACAGAAGGAGTTCACGATACGTATTGCATACAAATAGTTGTTGTGTTTCATATGGTTACTATAATTATTTCCTATAGTTACTAAAGTTGTTTCCGTAAATTTAGCTAATCCTATTTAGTGCTAATCCTACCGTCACATCCGACGGCTATGATGTATGCCGATGAAATGCACATATCGGCATATGCCGATTTGTAGCACTGGCCTAAAAGTATTTGAACAAATCTTTTTGTCAAGCCAGTTGTAATCAACTCTTGTAATCCCAATTATCAATCCGAAAGTTTTTCTTGCCTAGTTAGGCCTTAACCTCTGGAAAAAGTCAAACCACATTCCCAATGCAGCAATCAGTTATTATAGGTCAAAAGAAACCTCCCTTATCACAACAGAACATAATAGGAAACAATAAACATCAAGTGCCAAAGAAATATCATAAAGAACCTAAACCTGGATTGGAAAGGATCGATGGAATGATGTCAAACAGATAGTTAAATATCCCACGTACAAGCCCAACTTCTCAATAGTCCTGACTAATATGTGGAAACCTTCAAATCCAGTAGAAAACTTTTGCCAAGAAAAAGGTATCCACTGCCAAGATCCACATTCATAGATAGAGAATAAAGAACTATAATCCGAAGCAATTGCACGGAACATGTGAAGCAATAAGTACTAAATAGCATAGCGTTCCGAACAAAAGAGTTTCAAGGTGCCAAAATATTGCAGAATAATAGAACATGACAATTGCATTCATGTCCACTAGGCAGATTTACTCACACAGGGACCTAACAAAGGACTAAAACTTCTCCAAAAACTAGGTTGAAAGGGGTAGTAAAATATATCCAATCCCATATACATGCTATATCAGTGTAACAAAAGGGAATTCTAAAACCACCATTGAGTCGAATCAACCTGATCATGTATACATCAAATTTGACCAAAAGTAAAAGAACAGATTGAGCTAGTCAATCACTAAACAAAAACATGGGGTAAAATATAGGACACAGAACAGATTAAACTTAGATATTTTTACTAACAACACTGCAGTACGGTGCATAATAACAAAGCACAAGGATAGCAACTATATCCCATAAATAATCTCTAAATAATACCACGAGAATATTGGTAAGCTGCCCCCACCGCCCCGGCGGAACTCCGGCTGCTCCCACAGGGCCCTCAAGAAACCGTCGATGGACACGAGCTTGATGGACCCCCCAACGCACCCATGGCCCGGAACGCTCCCGGCTCGACCATCACGTCGCCGTACCGGATGTCATTACGGCACTCCAAGGGCAGGTCGAAGAAGAATCGACATCGTCGGACAGCACTATGCGGCAGTCACAGTACATGCCGCCGCACGTACAGGAGGTCCACCCAGTAACCGCGACCACCGGACGAGAACACCGCGTCGGCGCGGAACGAGCTTTTGTCAATGAGCCACTCGTTGGGGAAGTCGGCATTCTTCATCAGCTGCCACAGCGAGGTGGATGAGGACGACGATATGTAGAGAACATCCTGCCATTGCGTGATTCCTTCGTCGGAGGCTACCTTCATCCCCGGGACAACCAGGGCGTAGGACCTGCCGTCATCGAGACAGCGCGCCGCGAGGACGCGACTCGTATGTTTGATAGCAGCCGCGAGGCAGCGCGGGGATCAAGTGGATCGAGCGGTCGATGGTGTCGAAGATGGGATACACCTCGCGGGTACAATCGCCCGGAAAGGTATTTGCGAGAATAATCAGGATAAGATAACTATAACGATGGAAACGTGTTTGTCAAATTTATTGGTACTTGAATAACTTGATAAAGAAAAATGTTATTTAAATAACTAAATATAATATAACTAACTTCTTAAGAACCAACATTGTTGTGTATCATCAAGCTTGAACTTAAGAACCAGCATTGGAGATTTCGCTAATTCATGAAGATGGTGTATTTCATCATGTGCAAAGTTCAAGCTGAATCAAATGGATTATTGAAATATTTTTAATCTAATGTTTCTAATATCATGCCATGGATCTAAACTCCTTACATTAAAAGTCACTAACTCCTAGTATGTGTAGGTTGTTTTGCTTACTAGTATGTATAGATTAAATTTTCCTAGCATGTCTAGGATTTATCAACTAGCATGTGTAGGTTGTGCTATCTAACATATATAGGTTGCATTGTACATCATATAGTTGTATGTGTGTATTCGAGTCTTGATTGTGTCTTTTCAGATCTTAATTGGTTCTGCGTGAAATTAGTCGAGTATCACATTATGGGGGAGTTATGTTTTGTATATATCACAAGTTTGAAATATGTGAACATGTAAGAAATGCCACCATGTTAAACTCATACATGGTGAAAACATCGCAAATCACCTTATTTGGTTCTTGCTGTTCTTATTTGCTATTATCGGATTTTTGGAATTCTTGGAGCATTTTTGTTCTGTTTTATCAAGATGATGAGATGATCTTTAATCAATTCACATCCACACTGTTGCTTTGTTTGCTTGTCTGTTTCCCAAGTGGACGTAAAAAGAACCCATAAGGATGCCCTAGCTCTGTTCTATCTAAACTCGTCTCCAAATTTTGTCCAAATCTACTGTATCAAGTACTCAATTCAAATCTTGGAGCTTCTGACATTTTCTTAGAACCCCAACATTCCAGTCTTAGCCTTCAATAGCAAATCTCAGAGTTTCTGACATTTTCTCAAAACCTCAAACGTTCCAGTCTCAACCTCCAGTAGAATGTCGAACATCTAACATTTTCTCAGAACCTCTAGTTCCCTCCCGGAACGTCTAAGATTGCTGAAAATTTGAGCTTCTTATCTCAATTTCTTTATTTCTTTTTCCATCTGAGCTCATTAGTGCATTCACCATTTGCTCTTATCTACTCTTATCCTATGCTTTATCAAGCGAAATTGATCTCTACAATCTTTACAATCTACCATCAAGTGCTAATTTCTAATATCGTTTTGTTCTGTAACAATTGCTAGTCTTACAAGTGGTAGTATTTGTTGATCATCTTCATCTCAGCTATTGCTTCAAGATTGATTTATTGTTTGCCGGGATAATATCTTAACTCCCTTGTGACCTCCTTGCCTTTCGGTCATCTCACCATGTTAATACTTCTTCTCTCCAGACATGGCTATTCCCTCTCCTCATAATCCCTACTAGATGTGGGTTGATGGTAGGTGAACTTTTCCATTTTGGTTCTTTTGTTCTTTTGTGGGAACCTTGCTTTTATGGGAGTTAGTTATCTCAGTTCTTGTACTATCTATTATCTACTTGTTTGAGATAAACCTATGAGCATGTGTGTGATGCCTATGCTATATGCTCAATCTTGTTGTTCTTGTGTCGAACTATGTGAGTGATCATTTGTTGATTTGAGAGTTTGATGCAATTGGAAAAACATGTATGCTTTGAGCTATTTATGTGAACATTTGTGATTTATATGTTGTTTTATCCAAATTTTGTGTCTATTGGATCTTAGAAGCTTTGTGCATGCATTTTTAAGCATACATGTTGTTGTTACTTGCTTCCTTTGGTCCAATATAGAGGAAACTCCATAAAATGTTTAGTGGATAAAGATGTGCGTGAAATTTATTTTCATATTCATATGCACATATTTAGGGAGAGTTTGTCCTATACATATATATTAAACTTCTGCTAAAGTTTGGGGACAAATTGTACTTAAATGAGTTTTAGGTATATTGGAGAAGCATTGAGGACTTGGTTCATACAAAAAGAAGGTGGTGACACCATGTGAAAAGTTGGAGCCAAATTAGGATGACCATGAATCCACATGATATGCCAATACTACCTAGGTAACATGTTCTAAATTCATGCATATATTGAAAGGATTTGACCTTGAATAGGTTGCATCATGGCATGAAAAATAGTTGCAAAATGTGGTTCTCGCAAGTGTTTTAAAAACTTCTTTATTACAAATGCGAGCAATTTGAGAAGTAGCATATTATGGAGGATCTATAAAATCATGTTTATGATTCATTAATCCCAAATATGCAAAATGTAGAGATTTAGTGCATATCAAATACTTAAGTTGCTCTCATGAGGCAAGGATCTTGAGGGAAGCGTTCGATTCGGAGCAGACTTGTTTGTTGGGACAAGCTTCCTCAATAGAATCGTAGGATATCGGTGGATATTTGAACTTCGAGAACAAACGTCGCTTCTGTCCCTTGTCTCCTTTAATTTCTTGCAATTCATATTTCTGAAATTATCTTGTGTGAAAAATTGCCTTGCTTGCTTGTCACCCTATGATTGCTTACCTTGTCTTAGACTTAGGTTATTGGTATACTTAGTTAAACCTAGACTCTTTGGATTTTGAACTTGTGCAAAATCGATTAGTTAATTTCTGTATTAGGATTGACCTAGATCATAATCAACTTTAAAATGCTTATTCATCTCCTCTAGGAGACATCCAAGGTCCTACAAGTAGTGATAGCTTCTCCCCAGAACTTGCCCGACATGTTTTTGCTCTTCAACATGCTTCTCGCCATAGGGACGACCATCTGGTTTCTTTGCTCGAACACCTCATTTTACTAATACAAAGCAGGCAAGTACCTTTCGATGCTGTGCTGCTCGCAGTAGGCAGTGAACTCATTAGACACAAATTCACCTCCCCGATTCGTGCTGAAAGCTTTCAACTTTGCTTCTGCTTCTACCTCAGTTGCCGTCTTGATCTTCTTGAAGGCATATAATGCTTCATCCTTAGAATTCAAAAGAAAAATCCACATATATCTACTATAGTCATCAACTACTAATAGAAACTACTTCTTACTAGTCCAAACTAGGAAGCGTGATCCGTCAACATAAATCGTCGTGGACGAATTCCAGCACCTTGGTCGCTCTGAACTTTGCTTCTCACAGAAATGGGGCACACTACTGTTTTCTGATGAGACATGGTCGCAGAGCTGCTCCACGTGATTTACACATGGGAGTCCATCTACTAAGCCCTGCTGGCTCAGTTTGCGTAACGCCTGGAAGTTCAAGTGCCCATATTGAGCATGCCACTTCCATGCGTCGTCTTCGAGGCGTGCCATCAAGCACACCGGCTCGGCGAGGTCCAGTTTGAGTATGTACAATCTGTTCTGAAAAGCCCTCTTTACGCGCACAAGGAGGCACCTCTGGGGGTTGAACATGCACACGTGCCTGTTCTCTAGCACGATCTTGCAGCCTCGCTCCTCCAACTGACCCAAGCTAACAATGTTGTTGGTCAGCGGGGAAATGTAGTAGACATCCGTGAGAGCCTTTTGTTCACTACTCTGTGCTTCGAACGACACAGTCCCACGCTCGCCGATGCCGACCGTGGAGCCGTCGCCAAAATGAGCTATGCCACTGACTGCCATGTTCAGACTTAGTGAACTGCTTCCTGTTGCCGGTCATATGGTTGCTCACCTCGGTATCGAGGAACCGGACGTTGTTGTTGCGTTTCTTGTCCCTCTGTATTGGTGGAAAATGTTCTCCTCTACGAGCACGAATATCTCAGTGACGGGTTCCATACTCTCCATCAGCTTGCACACCTCGAGCATTAGGAGTGCTAGGTCATCATCTCCTTTCTCGGCAACATAAGCCTTCTCTTTGTTGGGCCTGTGACACTCGGATTGGAAGTGACCATAGATGCCGTAGTTAAAGCATTTGATTTTCTTCTTATCAAACTTCAGCTTTGGTTCAGTTGCACGCTCATCTTGTCCTTGATTGCTTCTTTCTCCTTCTCCACAACCGCCGCCACGGCTCTGCTCCTTCTTGGTGCTGTTGTTGGATACCTCGATGTTGTTCTTCTTTCTTTTAGCAAAAAAGTTCTCCCATTGCAAACACGTCAGCATCAAGTGCTCGCTTTCCTCTGGATCACTAAAGCTGATGCGAAGCTACTCGTTGTGAGCCTTGAAGCCCCGATGAGATCCTCAATAGTGAGCATGGTTAGATAGACACATTGCTCGATCAACGTCACTAGTTGCATGTACCATGTCGGTGCCACACGTAGAAAACGATGGACCACTGAGATCTCCGGCACCGTCTCAGTCAGGCCACAGATTCCACTCACCACACCTCACATTCTTGCGTCAAAGTCATCCACCGACTCGCCATCTTGCATGGATGAACTTGCATAGCTCTTCTGAAGGATCTATGGATTGGCTTCATGGGCAGGGCATGTCCTTGATACTGGATCTTTATTGCGTCCCATGCCTCTTTGCCATGTTCTTTCCGGTGAGTGTCGAGATGATGTGAACCGGTACCACCTAGTAGGTTGCCATCAAAGCATGTCTGTCCTTGCGATACTCCGCGCCTCCCTTATATTACTCCTTGCCACCTGGATCTACGGCTTCCGACGACTCCTAAGCCTGAAGAGCGATGCCATCTTCATGACCCGAATGGTATAGTTGTTACGGCTAAGTTGCAGATGAATCAGCATCATTCTTCTTTCTTGAAGCTCGACACTTCTGCCGCCATGATCTGTTTGCTAATGTTAGTGAGAAGCTAGTGAGATTACCGTGCTAATTCTCAACTACGAACCAATTTCAAATTCTAAATAGGCCTTTGAAATTCTCTCCACACACTTTTTCAGCAAAAGTCAGAACCTCCAAGATTCATCTCGGAGTATTCGAGATTCAGTTCTGTGTGTGGAGTTGGGAAACTTGGAGCCTCCGAGTTACATTTCCTGTCCAAATATCTAGATGTCGAAGCATCCGAGATTTTTATTGGAACCTTCGAGTTTCGGTTCTAGAACTGTGTAAGTCTTGAGTGCTTTAAAGGCATAGCAAATGGAAGTTTTTGAATGCTTTAATTTTCTGTTCTGGACTTCATTTGAATCTCGGGATGTTTGAGTTTGTTTCTGAAACCTCCAAGTTTCGGTTCTGGAATTTCCCAAGTCCTGAGTTCATCTCCAAAACGAATCGATTGAAGTCTGTTACTCTTGGAGATTAGCGTCTCCTAGATGACTAGGAGTTGTTGGGAGTCTTCAAAGAGAAGTGTGAAGTGGCCCATCAAACTTGTGAACGTTTGGAGCTCGCCTACCACAAGGTGAAGAACTACTGTAAGAGAAGGGAGGCTTCGCATCGGCAAACTTCTTGAGAAAAGAGCACGTTTAAGTGCCGACTTCGATGATTAAGCCTCTTGAACAGAGACATAGAGCCTCGTCAAAAACTCTAACTTTGACAACAAATCCTTGTCTCTTGTATGATTGTGATTTTTCCTACTCGTGCATAGTATGTATAGGATTTGATTTTAATACAAATTGTGATAATATCGTATCCACTCCCTTCTAATCAAATAGTTTTGATCCTTTCATACGGTTTCCCTTGAGCCTGAAGAGCGACGCTCATCCTCATGATCCAGATGGTGTAGTTTTTGCGGCTAAGTTGTGAATATGTCATCAGCATCAACCCTTCTTTGTCGACGCTCGACGCTTCTGCCTCTACAATCTGCTTCTCGTTTCCTGACATGATCCGCCGCTACTAAGAAATCTCTACTACGAAAGTGTTGGAAATCAGGCCCTAAACTACTCAACGTTTCTCTGAATACACGCACGCGAGATTGACGTAGAAAGTTAAGAGTACGAGAGAATCGATCGATCTTTGGTGCTGCCACAACTTGCAGCGTTTTCTGTTTTTTTCTCTTGCTTATATGCTAGTTACAATCCTGTTCAGACTCCAATTACATCACGCAAACGTTGTTGGGGTGCCATCCCACGGCCGTTTGAACGCGAGTACTAATCAATGTCAAACACGACGTCTACATGCATGCAAACTGACTTTAGAATTGCCTAACACGTTGGCAACCCAATGCAAAACGCAAAACAGAAAAAACTGACATACACAATTAGCTTAGCTTAACATCCGTTACAAGAAAAAAAAAGGCTACAGCACGCACATTGAAGGGACAGATCGTGTTACTACTACCTCTTTTTGATGACCGCATGCTGGAGCACAGTATGCCGATATCCTGCCTGTGTCAGAAAAGCAGGTAACTTTTACAAGGGGACAGAAGGGACGAAGTTCGATATGTCTCATGAACACAAATAAAGCAACATTCATGGAGTAGATGAGCAATTCAAGTGTAAGTTAACGTTGAATTTGGCAGTTCTCCGTTTTACAAGTAAGTTAGTTGGATTGGGTAGTGTAGTTGAGGACTTGAGGTAACCATGACTGAATCAACAGAAATTTCCATTTAGGACGTCAATTTGATCCCTAACAGAACTCATTCTACAGATTCTATAATCCCCAAATAACACAAGGCTGGTCCTGTGCTCATGAAGTGAGGATGTAATTCAGGCTCAACACGACAGAACACATCGAGATATAGCCAAGACAGCTCACAGAAGCGTCAAGAAGGGAATCAAGATAGAATGAGCGCTACATAGAAGACCTTGACAGCAGCGTAGATGGCGTCGCCGGCAACGTCAGGTTCTATTTGCCCCGTGCCGAAGCCGATTTCCGGGATCGTTGCGCCAGTGTTCAGGACAAAGGAGTCCGCCATGTTTGATCAGGAAAACCCGGCAGGGTGAGACTGGTGAAGAGAGCAGAGAAAGACTGTCGAGGAAAAACTGTAATAATTACACACCAAACGTTATTAGTGATAAGACCATGAGAGCTGCACCTTTCAAGGAGATGGATCTCCTTTGCTGTTGTGGACAAGAGGCTCTCTACCGCTCTACGTAGTGTCAAAAAAGGTGCAACTGTGCAGAACAGATGGTAGCTAGAAAGAACAACTTACATAAATAAGGACCCTGAAGGATTAAGAAATCACAAGATCATTGGTCTTGCCTTGAAACGAACGCAACAGAAGATGTTTGGCGAAGCGTCAACGGACTACCGTGCTGGAGCACTACCGCGGATACCACATATGGCAGTAATTACAGTTGGGTCTTTTTGGTGCTAAAGGAAGACACATATCCTCAGCTGTTCAAGGGAAATCCTGCACTGGGCAATAGCAGATGCACACAAGCAGTGCCTTTGATACTATTGTAAGACCAATTTTTCTTCGACGTGTGCATTTTCAGATGCCGAGGCTGGAAGGTTTTCCTTTCATTGTCTGAAAAAGAATACTAATTTTCCTACATTTTGATTCCTTCAATTATACATGGCACATGTTCTTTGAGATATACAACATACGTGAGCATTGTTTTGGTTCCCGACTTTGCTATGATTCAGAAGCAGGAACCTTTCATTTTTGTAGTAGCTTCCAGCTAATCTCATCATGTTTGCACTGCATGCATGTTTTTTGTTCGTCCATTCTCCGTGGTTTGCAATTGCCCTTTGCATTCATCTACTAACGCTAACAGCTGCTCCCCAGGCCACCCAATCCTAAGATTCAGGTTAAAAGAGACTATATTCATCTACCTTAACTGATGCCGATGCGCCACAGGCCGCATCTAAGAGAGCTGGCAAGAGGTATCTCTTGTACATGCATTTGTTGCATAATGTATATTACAAGACGTTGTACGCATGTCTGATTTCCATCATACATATTGTTAATGCTAAGTGGCAGTCTATCATGCATGGTGATACATGTTGATCTGTGGTATCTCTATACCGGTAAACCCTTTTGTGATCTCCGGGACGTACCCATTTGCGCCTGTAGCTATGTTGACCTGTACCGCTTTGGGAGGATGTACTCGGCTCTGTCTATCATCTATTTGCTGAGCCAGATATATGAGCACCTATAATTCAGTGTGTTCTGTTTCGGTTGTTCATGAACGTTATCAGTTATTTCATGATCCTCGGATGTTGATCTAGACTTGCCGTGTAACAATTTGTCACTACTACAAAAAAAAATCATCCTAGACCCTCTATTTCAGACGATTGGCTCAAAACCATCAGTACCAAAACAATCACAGACAGTTTAACCTATCTCAGACGGTTTAGAAAATAAGCCATCTATGATAATTGCTTATCATGGACGGTTCAAGAAAAAACTGTCTATAAAAGATCACATCTATTTTTTGTTTCTCAAACCATCTGAGATAAACCACTCATCTCAGCTAGTCTTTTTCTCAAACCGTCTAAGATAAACTCGGATCGAATCGTGCTCGGCCACCAGTCTACACCGTATCAGTTGACCCGTATAAGATGCCAGCCCCCACATCGCCAAACCCTAATTAAGTTTCACGTCCCGCCACCGCCTTCTCCTCTCCCCTTGCCTTCCCTTCTTCACCGAGAGCCCTCCTCCTCTCTCCTAGCCAATAGCCGTGGCCCTCCAAACCCTAAACCTGCCGTCTCCTCCCTTCCACTTCTCCTCTTTCTTCCTCCCTCCACTAGATCTGGCCTTTGGGCGCCATCCCTCTCCCTCCCTCCCTCCACCAGATCTGATCATCGGTTAGGATTGTTTTCTTTGTCTAAGCTCCAGTGCGTCATCAAAGGCCAGCGGCAAGGCAACATCTCTGTGGCGCCATGGGCCAGGATGAGCTCGTAGCGCAGCAGGCTAAGGGGCCAACGCCTCCACGGTGAGGAGTTCATCGTCGTTGGCAATTCCTTGAAGGACTAGACTTTAGGTGTGTGCATTCATCCTTCTCGCTTCCGATTTTCTTCCCCTTTTTCTCAATTTAAATTGGTGCTGAGAAGATGATTATTGTTGGTGCATCTTTCATCAAATAGATGTGCAACCAGTGGATCGATTATTCCAGGACCATAGCAGGGCAACATTCTTTTTTTAATCTTGTAATTAGAATAAAACGGTTCTCCAAGCTACAATTATATTTTTTTCAAATCTTGTATCTGGAATCACAAACGGTTTTCTATTTCACAAACCGTTTGTGATGAGATAATAGTATTATTGACCATTGTTTATAGACAGTTTCAAAAACTGTTTATGATGATTTTTTAAACCGTCTGATATGTGCTTTTTCTATAGTAATGTGTCAAGTCAGATTGCACGACATCCAATACTATGTTTAAAGAGAAAATTCCTTCTATGACACCATGTTTTTACTGGTTCACATTTGCCATCTAGTATCGAATGCCTATGTACGAACAATTGTAATAACAGTAGCTCTGTTATTGAATAATATATTCTCTCTTTCCTAAAAAAAGTTAAAAGAGTCTAATTCCTCACGTGCGACTGAATAATAATATTACCATTTTTTCTAGAACGACTGAATAACCGTCTATTCCCGATGTAGCAAAAAAAATCATTTTCTATTACCAATACCATTATGGTGCTACGGCAATCTAACCTTCACGGTTAAATGGGCGAGGGGCTATATGTTCTTCTACTCCTATATTTTTAAATCCTGCAAATGAACGATGCCCTAAAAGGCCATTTTGTCCGTGTTTTCACCTGTAAGCTTGTGAGCCAAAGATTCCCAAGCCATCCTGGCTATACACCAATTCCCTCCGTAGCTCTTGGATTTGACTCCAAAAACTGCAGCTAAAAGTAGTTCTCTGGGCACCAGAAATCTGCCATTTGGGGCATCTAAAACCAGTCATTTGGGCAAAAAAATAAGTGCCATTTCAGGCATCTAAAAATAGCCATTGTAGGTAGAAGCAGCTTTCAGTATTGCATAATTGCATTAGCTTCTCTCCATGGTTTGGCTTAGCCACAGCGACAAATGTCTCCGGCGGGCTACCCGCCCGGCATTTCTTACCATTTTTAACTCAAATGAACACGAGACTGTCCACATTGCGAGGAATTTTAGTACATATGAATATGGAAATAATAAACTTACAAATGCAGGAGTGACCCTTCCATCTCGTGGTTTTATTATAATTTTGACAAACCATCCACAAGATGTTTGTTCTGTAACTACAGCTATATCTAGATTTAAATATTACAAGTTTACAACAGAACATCACCGGCCAATGTATGCCATCACGCATAGTAATCATGTAAAGAAAAAGAAACGGGAAATGTTCTGAGCCATGGGACGAGGATTTTGTGTTCATGGTAGTGTTAAAGAAATTATGAGAAGGCCTCTTATTTAACTTACAAGGCCCATATAATTACGGCAAGATCCGAGAAAAATTTAGTGATACACCTGACTAGACACGCAATACAAATTCCTCGTCTGTCTCCACCACCCTACTATATACAAGGGGAGTTTTCCAAGAGCTGACCCCAAAGATTATGCACCTCATAGCTGGAAGAACTATACATCACTGAGCAACGACTATTCCGACGTCCTTTATGTGGAATAGTTGCTTCTTATATTCACCAAATGTAGGAGTTGACAACATTTTGCATGTCCTTGTGTTGGCTGTTGAATAGAAGCCATGACCTATCTGCATTGCTTCTCTACTCATGGAAGTCCTCGTAAGATGACTCTGACGAATCACTTCGGTATGGTGTTGTTTCGTGTGGACTAGAAGGGAGCGAATCTTGCAATGATGGTCCTACGGCAAAAAACGAAATCATGTCAGTCCTACATGTAAAGAGAGGATATTTTCCACCACAGAAGTGACAATAGCATTTGTGCTCCGTTGTTGTTATGGAAGCAATACCTGTGCTCTTTTGCCCTCTTGGGCGGAACTTCTTTGTATGCCTTCGAAGGAGCTTTTTAGCCTTTGTAATTGTGAGCTGTCTGGCAAAAGGGTACTCACCATCGCTCTCACTCCACTCGTCATGGTATTCATTATCTCCATCACCACGCATTGCCCGCACCACAAATGCCTTTGCTTTACGGCGTTGCGAATTGAATAGCCCTCTAATAGATGTGACAAATCCATCACCTGCGCCATCACCCGGCCTCTTCAACCATGATACAGGGAACTGATCAGGCTTTCCATGATGACTGCCATCACTGTCGCTGAAATTAAGATCATTTTCAGGAACAGTACCATCAAGTGTTTCCCTCTGGTTCTGGGCCTTAAACTTCTTTCCCTGCTCAAGGCCAAACCATTAGTAGTGTCCTTGTTGACATCAAATAATAAAAGGGGATGATGTTTTTCCAAAACTTATGGACGCTGGTGTTAGCAGTGGAAGGGCACCTTGATTTGTATTCTAACAAGTTACCAAATTACCTAATAGACTATATTAATATAATCATGAAAAGTGGCTACTGGCTACGTTGAAGGGAATGTCAAACGGCAATGGGCCATGCCATTTCTCTGATTAAGTTCCCTGAACTCACTAAGGAAAACCAAAGCCAATATCAATATGCAGTAGCAGAGGTTAGATCTTGTACAAAAGCTAGCATAAGCAGGCCTAGTATAGTTGAAGGCATAGAGAATACCCACTAAATAATAGTTATGGGAGTTGAAACAGGAAATACAGAAGTTCGCAGCTATTACGCAAGAAAATGTGATACATACAGCAAGTACAGAACTGCAAAGGATACCAATGCACGGATGTGCTATTGATCACCTATTGGAAAACTAATTAGAAGTCCCAAGATAAGCTTGTTTTTGACCACAAAGTATGAATGAAGTATTGAATTTGTGGATCTAGAGTTTGCAACAGCTACAGCTATTGTAAGGAAAGAATGCTCATCATACCTGCATTCCAGTCACTGACTTCAAAACACTCCAGATGATATGCTTTTTGACTCTTGAGAACAGTCTCCTCCATGTACCAGTAAATTCTACACGGTGGAAAGTATCCATAAGCAGCCTTAGGTCATTTATTGCAAGCCTCGATCCCTCATATGTAACAAGAAGTTCAACCTACAGTGTCAGCAAGTTTAAGGTAATATTAGACTGAAATATTTGCTAAAGACATCTCGAGATGCAATGGTACAGAAATATTAACCTGGCTAATCTTAATGTTATGAAATTCCATCAATTTCCGAGCTCTTGTCCTTTTTTCATCATGGGATTTCCCTATTTTCTTCTCCTCATGCGATAAACGGCCAGACTTGATGGACTTGGAATCTTTAGTTTTGCTCTTGAACATCTCAGCAACTGCAACAGGGTTCTCTCCCATAGAATTGTTCGTGTCCACTTTTGAAGAAACATTCGAAGAGTTCAGCAGTGATACCACATCATTACTTGTGATATTTTCTGCCGCAATTTCCTCCCAAGTCCTTTCAAATGAAGATGTCCGCCGCAACTCTGGATGTGAACCACATACCATATTGGCCTTTAAACTCTGCAATTTGGATACCTGCATGCAGTACGTGTTTAGCCAGTTCCCACACATTTCTGTGATATACACACCAGCAATAAAAGAAAAATCCATCTGACATGAGACATTATGACAAGCTTAAATGCTTCTTCTTTTTCAATGAAAGATAACCTCATATACTATAGTGAGCTTCATAGCTCTATCAGGCTGGCTGGGCCCAGGTCTGGCTATTTACAAGTACTTGGACCAGAATGGCCCTGTGTGATTCAGAGGCCAATGCAGAGTCAGGGGTAGGCCCTGCTTGCCTTGTTTCCCGGATTTCCTGGTCCATCCCTAAAACACGGGGCTAAGCCAAACCATTTCTGCTGAAGTTCAGGATGTCTTGACCTTGTGTTTTCATTTTCAACAAAAAAACTCTCTATTGTCCAGATCGAGAACCCACCTGGTTCCCAGCGCTCCAAATTCGAGTAGCACAATTTGTAATTGCAACCCAGATTATCACCAGTACCATTGGAATTCCAGTAATTCCACCAGTTCCGACTTCCAAGTGAGATTCCGGTAACACAAAACAATTGCAATTACCAAATACTAATGGATATTTTTACATAAACTTTCATATATTAATAACATATTTAGCTGGCTTTGATTGATTTTACAAGTCTCCACGAAGCATAGCTCCGATCTAATAACGCCTGATAGACGAGTACAAGCCAGACAATGGTTGAACTATACGAGGAAACCATTAACTAATAGGTTTGTAAATACCATTCGCATTGAAGCAATAGGTTATTCTATCCGCTTCCTAAAATCAAATTTTATTCTAGAAATTCAATATTTGAGTTAAATAAATTGGCTGGAATTCCATATCCTTGTTCACACCAGGAAAACTGGTTAGGTACCAACTAGAACCCCAAAGTCTAAGTGGGCAAGTGAATACACATTTTTTCTTTA
Organism: Stipa capillata; assembly: GCA_019208055.1. Classification (NCBI taxonomy): domain Eukaryota; kingdom Viridiplantae; phylum Streptophyta; class Magnoliopsida; order Poales; family Poaceae; genus Stipa; species Stipa capillata. Next base: position 84,431 of record JAGXJF010002195.1, read on the forward strand.
GGTAGACAGAATACATATTAGTGTCGTAGGTGAAATATCCTAATTTGTTCATACATGACTCACCTGTGAATTGTCGCTATGTAAGCCTTGCCAACTTGAGACGTTTGTTGAAGTAGATATGGTTGCACCTGATCTCCCAGGAAGCTCATGCTCTCTGACAGAATAGCTGGTGGAAGCATCAGCACCAGAAGATATTCTTCTGGTTCTTCTTGATCCAGTTGATGTTGAAACTCTCCACATATCCTTTTCACCCAATCAAAACATATTAGAAATGAAAATTGTATCAAGAAAAGACTAACAGACCAAAGTGGAGAAAGCATAAACATGGGAAATGTGATGAAGCATGATGTACAGCATACCTGACGTCTTTGAGAATCATCTTCCTCAGGAAAGAAATAGTCCCACATCATTCTGTACATTGTTTCAGGCAGATATATTTTCAGTGGGTAGATCTCCACCTGCAAAGCTCAATAAGTGAATAAAAAACAGCTAGCAATGTAGCAGTATAGGTCATATTTACAGTGCCACCAGATTTTCAGTAGAGTTAGGTCATGAAATGCTTAGAGCCTGTAACTGTGTAATGACAGCAAAGTAACAAGCGGATAGAAATATTACTACCGCCAACCCATTTTACCCATTGGATTCACATTTTCACCTCCTACACCTGCTTTCAGCCCTGCTAAGAGCAGCTCGGGTTCACTGAAGGACTAAATACTCCCTTCAGTCACCAAAATAAGTGTCACAACAGGAAGGATACAGTCAAACCTTTTTTCTTTTGACCAATAACACCGTGGGTCTTAAAATGTTTGTGAATATTAGACTGCATGTATGAAAATGATGAGTAAGTTTGCCTCAAGAATATGCTTTCAAAAAATGGTGGTCAAATTTGTCCAAAACAAACTATGTTGTCATATGAGGTTGACAAGTCATTTTGGACATCAACAGTCTCCAATACAAAATTTTGACCATTAAATTCCCTACTAACTACCATAGTTCATTTTATATGGCATATTATTTTCCAAACGTGTCCAGAGTATAAGGCATGTAATGCTAGTTTATCTAATTTTAATTGTTTTATTCAATTCCCTCTTGTAGGAATTTATGCATGAGTACTCACACAAACCATGATATCCCAATCTTCCACAAATATTTCAGGGAGAAACTGAAACCTAGGAAATGGAAGGTAAGTGAAAAAGGCAGTGGCTTTTGAGGGTGTTTATTTTTCCCAACACTTAAAGGAAGGGTTAGAGTACTATGGGGATTATATTGTGGATTCATCAAACCAAAAACTTCCTTAAATTACAAAATGGAAAGGAGGGAGTATATTGCTAGTAAAAATTTATAATATTATTAAAGTACTTTTGATGAAAAATGTACTAATATTATTTTAACGTGACCAATCTAAGTACTTTGTATAAATTGGTGCCACAGTGTGAAAATTTTGGCAGCGCACGTTCTAAAATGACTTGTAATGGAGTGAAAACACTACAATGCTACAGTGACAAGTAATTTGATACGTCAATGCAACAAGCAGGTGAAAATATAAAAACAATATGTGGCGACAAGTAAATTGGATATTTCAAGTTGTCAACTTAGTTGAAAAAATTAAATACTCGTTGCATGCTCAAAATCCTCCACAGGCAGAAAAGTACCATCGGAAACATGCATAACATAGGTTCCACCAAGATCATAACCTTTGATAAGCATGCTAGTAAATGTATGACATTTTCATAAACGATCTGCACGTAAAATTCTAGTAGTAGTGTGATGGGTATGGACTTTGAGCAGAATATGAAAGTATCCAAGAGGAGCAGAGGAAAAGCTCTAGGATGTACCAAAAACAAATAGCAAGCTCTAAACTGCGTCTTCATTTTTTTTTCAGTTACTGAAACTGATTCAAGCATGAAATGAAGAGAAACTAAATTCAGATATACTGATAAACATTTAACAATTTGGACTACACTTTTTAAAATACTATTTTTATGCCATTCTAATGGTTTTCCCTTCCATGGATTACTTTCCTTCTTCTGCTCAATAACTGATTCTAGACATCCTTAGAGATCAATTCTATTTATTTTCTTGTGTTAGTCCATGTGACTAAAGAAATGGTGTCATTAAGCTATAAAAAAGAAGAGAAATGGACCCTACGGCCTTTAGCAAAGGTAATTACTGATAATACCTCAGCACGAACTACGATAACTAGTCTACATATAAACCACTGATTATACCTCAGCACAAACTACGATAACTAGTCCACATATAAACCAACCTGAAAGAGCTCAAGCGGAGAATTTCCATCCTTCGGAGCACCTTGCTTTGCATCCACACGAAGCATGACACCTCTGTAACAGAATGCAGTTAACAGTTATTCACTGAAATCCCATTTTTAGAGTAATCCACTGGGAACCTTTAAGAGTTACAAAGCAAACAAAAAGAATAGTCCTGCCCACCAATGTGACGTAGCATTAAAGAGTGAACTGAATGTGAGACTCACACTAGTTTAGATAAAGGCAAAACTTTTTGATGGAAAATAAAGCTATACTAGTCCTTACTTTTCAGGAGGTGCATTCCAGGCAGACAACAATGTATCACATTTGGCATTGGCCATGCAATTCCTCACAACGAAGTACTTAGTTGTAAACCGAGCAACACCAATGTCTTTGTAGTCCCGATCAAAATCGTATACCTGCAAAATATTTTAAAGATTACGATTGAACCACAAGAACAATTATTCAATCGAAGTATTATAATCGCTAGAGGAAAAGGTAGTCCAAGAGATGCCCGTCCATCTTCAAATGGTCAAACATCAATAATAGCCAAAAGAAAAGGTAAACTCGCACTAAACTAAAACGCTGAAGTGGGCCATGCTACATACAAGAAACAGTAACGATGCTGCAAAGAAAGAATTATTTTACCAAAGTTTGAACTTATACCATATCACTAATCTCAGCTTCAGCAAAAGTGTTTCCATCTGCGAGCATGCTCCATACAACTTTGCTGATTTTCATAGAAATTCGCATGGCACAAGAAGGGGTTTTGTTCTTTTCTTTCTCCATCAACCGTAACTGGGCAGCTTTTTGCAGTGCTTTCCTCAATGCAGAAGATGCAAATTTTCGAGACTTCTGGAGATTTAGAAGGTCTCTCTTCAGTCCTTCCACCTGATTACAGTATAATATCAGTCAAACATTGTACGGATACTAAACTGCGATAAGGGGAACTTTGACTCTTATATTGAAGCTGATATAGAGCAAGCAAAATTTACTAGTGTATTTCAATCTGACATATTCATGGTACTTGGTTCTAACCCACACATTACCAAAAAAAAATTCTGACAACATGTATGAACGCCACTCTTTCTGCTTCTTGTTTGCAAAAAAATACAATATTCCTTTCTTATCCAAAAGAACAATCTTGCAGGATCTGTAGGTTCAAGTTTTGAGGACTAATATATCCAAAGTATCTGTGTTGCTCACATGAAATTGTGAGTAGATTTGCTACCAAAACTCAAAGTACTTTGACGTTATTTAAGTTATATGTTCTACCAGCATTGTTGTAGAAATTAATGCTTGAAATAACTTACTGAACACCGCGAAAAAACATCATTTATTTAGATACAGGCCATACAAAGTAAAAATGTTTACCAGTGAAGTTTTCCCGCTGTTGATCATCCATAAACAATCATCCTTTTCTGCAGAAAGATGATCAGTATGACTATCACTAGTTCCAGTGAGGGATCTTATATCATCAAGCAGTAACTTCCTCTCCCTTTCCCTCTGTTCAAGATTAATTTTTGCAAGCTCCACCTCTTCTACTCCATCTGGAACCACCTCATCAGCCTCTTCTTCAACATCTTCATCGTCTGATGGATACTGGAGACTGTTTTTCCGAGGCCTGTGCCAGAAAGATTAACGAGAAATGAGGATGGATTTTGATACACCACTAATTTTTTAGTTTAATAGGTCCCGGTTAAAATAATTATGTGAGAACCTTACCAAAAAAAGGCAATGTAAAGGCACGAACCTTTAAAAAAAAGAGCAATAACAGATACCTTGTCTACATGGCATATTAATCAAACATGTGTTTTTACATGCTTCAATGAGTAGATTCAAGTGCAAGACATACAGTGTTCGAGGCCTCTATCCACAAGATGACTTAATTAAGGATCCGCTCTCATGAAACAATAGACACACTGATTTATCCTAAATTATACCTGGAAGTTGTGATCTTTTTTTAGAGAACATGCAAAAGATTTGCATATATTTTCATTAAACAGGAGTGAATCCAGAATAGTAAAAGGAGTAATATGGAGAACAGTTGAAGTACATAAAGCAAATGAACTGTGTTATCAGGAAAGGTCAATAGTTGATGTAAGCAACCAATGTCACACAGTAGCTCATCGTACTGTAGTGGCACTCAAACTAAACAAAACTTTGCAAGAGCTCAATGATCAATTTAGATGCAAGCAACGAATGTCAGTTCAAATCCAGTGAACAATTTACGAATGCAGAATGCTTGTGCAAATTCAAGGAATCAGTTTGTAGCAGTTCACTTGGAACCAAGCTTTCTAGTCTACCAATAAATCTACTCCCGCAAGCTACCAAAAAAAAATTAACCACATAAATTCGATTTTCAGATGAAAAAGAGAAGCTCCAAATAACTCCGGTATGAAACGTTAAACATGTAAACTTATGTCGTGAATATCCCCTGTTCTGGCAAATACCAACGATTAGGTTGGAACATTAACTTCATAAATCATTGAACCAAGCTCGAGGACCATATAGTGAAGGCAACAAACAAGAGTGATTCAACATAAGAAAAAGAAGTCCATGAACCTAAGAGGAATCTCACTTGGGAAGTCTTGCGAACAGGAGATTGCTAAGCACATCCAACATAACTTGAAACTGGCGTGAAGTCATTGTTGCAGTAATGTTGGAGAATTAAAACGTAGCTCCTTTAACGGCTTAACCTGGGACATAAAATACAATATTGCTTAACAATCAGAAGAACATTACTTCATGCATTTAGTGTTCCTGGACTGGAGCCAGCCCAAACGTGTAGGCATTGGGATTGGCCCATATGCTTAAACATATATCTTAGCTTTACCTTCAAGTCTGCAGTTCCACCCTTGTGCCTAGTGTAACGGAAGTACATCTGGCAAGGCATAAATACTCTCTCTAACAAGGCTCCTGTGCGCTTCAATTTCTCAGAGCTCCCAAGAATCCGAGGAAGCCACTGCAGGCCCGCACCAGGGTCCACATCAGTTGGTGCAACGTGAGCTTGAACATCTTCAAGAATCACAGAGAGATCAGCTTTTTTCCAGGTCATTTCAGGTTGTAATTCAGGAATGTGTAGACTGCTTGTCCCCAGTGCTTGCTCTAGCATCTCTTTCCCAACATGAACAACTGAATGAAATGAACGTGCCATAACACGCCCACTGGCTGCGGCAAGTAGAAATCTACCCTGGTAGATATAGCACAAGCTTCAGTCCCAGACCAGAAAGCCATGCACTTATTTCTTTATTGAAATAAAATCGTAATCCACATGAGCCTGTTACATAAACACCAATTCCACAGCCCCTTCCTCCGACTGCCACACCAAAAGGAGAAAACAGAAATAACAAGCAGGGCATCTATGCGTGCATACACACCCGAACCCACAAGAGAAAAAAGAACAAAGGCACAGAGAGACACTGTGCAGCACAAATAATGGTGAAAACAATGGTACAGCTTGGGTTTTTCTATTTCGAGAAATCAGTAAACAAGTTATGGGAGTTCCTTTTGTTCTTCTTTCGAAGAAAATTCGAACTGAGATCAGATAAAGAAATATCAGAAAGAGGCTAGCTGCTAAATGACATCATAAACACTATTTATTGTGGAAAATAACACTTCCATGGATAAAATGACGTTTTTGCCCTCATGGTGTTTGGATGTCAGTGGAGATGCGGTAGAGATCGTATCAGACTATCATCAGTGGAGGGGCTTGTGGCAATGACTAGATGGCCAAACTGGCAACAGTTGGGAGTTGCGGGAGGAAGAGATGAGATGACAGTATCTCTTTCATTTTCAAAATTTCTAAAACGAACATTTAAAGTCTCCATGGCAATATAATTTTCCATGATAAATGGTGATTGCAATGTCACTCAGCAGACTAAGCTCCCTTGCAATGTTACTGAACTAATTACTTCTTTGTTCATACCCAACTATCCCAAACATGAACTTATTGTGGATATTTTCTCAACTGTACAACTGTTGGACCTTGTTGTCCTGGTATTCTTGTTAGAACATGAAAACAGCAAATGTAACACGAAACTACATGTAGTAAACAATGAGCATATGCAATCAACAGTTATGAAAGACATGCATGCAAACACACCAGAATTTGACGAAGCTAAACCTTGTGAAAAGCCGAAAGCTAACATACTGTCAAAAGAAAATTGCACTCTTTTATTTCTCTAATTCGCAAATCGATTTTTCTAAAAGAATAGAATTTATTCCAATTTCTATATTGGATTGGATTTCAGATATTTTCAATTTGATATGGCTTGGAAGAATAATCTAATACATAGAAAAGAATTATATATATATGAAATATATAATAAAGAGAAAATACGAATTTCTTGGCATTTTCATTCGATCATTATAGAAATTTTCTGAGATATTTTCTTATTTGTTAATAATTTGATTATTAACATTTCACTAAGGAGAAAATAGAACCATAGCAAATAAAATTGCAAATTCTGGTTAGAAAAAATAATAATAGATATCAAGCGTTATAGTATGATTTTGAATACTCTAAAAAAGGAAGGCCCAGGTCCATAAAACTGAGCAGTGGTGCCATTTAGGTCCATAAACTTCAAAATCACTTTGGCAGGCTCCAAAACTCAAATATCCACGTCATTTGAGTAATAGGCGTTCTAGTGACAAATTTTGCTGATGTCACAGGGGTTAATGTGAGGCAAATGAAACCGAACTTCTATAGAGCCCTATATCCCTACCTCACTAATTTTAGTTTCCATGTAATCTCACACCTCTTGCCACATCAGCAAAGTTAATCATTAAAACACTTGGGGCCTCTTTGGAACGTTGGAATCTAATAACACAAGAATAGGAAAATGCGGAATTGGAATGTCATGACTTGTCAAATCCTAGAGGAAACAAAAACAGAAGAATTTGAAAAAATAGCTCTTTCGATGTTCCGCATGAATTTTGCAAGAATTTGAAGAGAGAGAAGATACATGCAAGACACAAAGGATTTTATCATGAGGTTTAACCTGGGTGATTTTGGAGGAATGTAATCCTTAGGAATTTTCCTATGTGGGTTGTTTGATTTGTAGGATTAATAATCCATAGGAATTTTTCTAATGATTTCTTTGTACTACATTTAATAGGAAATTTTTCACTGACTCCAACCTCTTGGAAAGATCCCTATGTTTTTCCTATGAGCTATCAAATATCCTTCAAACCCTATAGGATTCAAGATGGCAGACACTATGATTTTCCTATTCTTGCATTTTGGAAATCCTGCAAATCAAAGAGGCCCTTAGAATTCCTCCAACATTCCTATGGATTGAGATATTCTACAGAAATTTCATGGGATTCCTAGAAGCTCATTCCTGTGTTGCAAAGGGCCACACACGAAATTTTCCTATAGGATTCCAATCCTTTCAAATTCTTCTGAAATTCCTCCATTCCAAAAAGGGCCTCATAATGCGTACGTGACAAAAAAATCAAGTTCGTGACAGGCCAAGGAGGTCTTGAAGTTAGTGAGTTGTGCCTACATTACGCGCGTACTTCGGAAAATTGCCGTATCAGTATCAAATACTTGATACTCCCTGATACAGAGAAGTATCGAAAAATCAGCTGTTAAACAACTAAAAACAATCCTGATACTTTTTAGATATTGTCCTGATACTCCGTCTATACCTCTAGGGCAGTTAACCCCTTATTTGAAAGGGATATTTGTTAAAATGCCCTATTTTAGTTTGGCGTTTCATAAAATGTCCTATGATGTGTCACTAACAGGTGGCCCCGGACCCCACATGTCAGTGACACATGACGGAGCATTTTATCAAGCCAAACTAAGACGGGGCATTCTATCAAAATTTTCTTATTTGAACCATGTCGCAATGCACAATAGCACCTAACTAATTTTGAATGGTTATCTTTAGTCAAATTGCTATGCTTGATTTAGATTATTTGTTAGTTTTTCCTGGATGCATGATGCCTCTTTTGTATTACTAAAATGGGTTAGTAGCACAGATGGTACCAAAAACGTATAGTAGGTGCATCAGCGTGTCAGTATCAGCGTATTCGATTGCACCACCCCAGGTTTAGGGAATTCAACCATTCTCTAATGTGAAATATCAAATATAAAGAAAGTACATACAACATACTGGCATCAAGAAACTGATTGCAGATTTTAAAAAATCTTAAAATATAGTGGGTTAAATGGAAAAGCATACTGTGGACTGGCCTCAAATTGGCCAAAATTGTGACACTCAAAAAGCTATCAACAAAATGCATGATATGATTTTTTTTTGTCCTTAGTTAAAGGACAGAATAATAAGATAATAAGTACAAAACAAGAACACATAACTTCAATATCACTTACATTGGCTTCTTCAGAATGTAGATTGAACTGGGGCTTAACAACATTAACCATAAAATGGAGGTTCCCTCCTTTATCTGAATTGTCAAAAATGCCATACTTCACTGCAACATTGACAAAATAAAATAGGATTGAATCCAAAAGGTAACCGTGATTTATAATAGTTTTCAGTAGCTTTAAGCTTTCAACTGACTCAAGTGAACCACTAAGAGAAATGAAGACTGTAGCTTTGGTACAGCATGAAACATATAGCAAAAATAAGCATACCCGCTATATCAGAGGAGCGATTGGCTTTACTATGTAATGGGGAAGTAGAGCCCAGAGCCTCAACATGTTGCATCGAAGGAGAACCAATATGGGTAGAAGAGGTAGTTTCTTGAGTTAATCTAGAGCCATCCGCATTCTGCCTTTCCTCAATCATCTTTCTTTGTGCATATTGCCGCGATGGAGATGGTTTCGGAGGTTCAAATGCTTTGGAAATTCCTCCAACCCATGACCAAACCGCATCTCGGTTCTCAATGGTCCATAAAAGCCGAAGACCGTAGACAAATACCCGTTGGCAATTGTCTGCCAACACCACATTGAAACCATCATCATCATCACTAGGCTCAGATAGAGTATGGTCACTTTCACTACCATTCTCAAACTCAGACCTAACATATGTTATCTCAAGATTCCTACCAGCATCCTGCCATTCCATAAGTCTTGCAGGATCTGCCTTTGGAGCTTGTCTTCTTATTGTGAAATAATCAGAAGACAAGAGGAAGCCATCCTCATGTTTTTCTTGAAAATTGCCCATGCTGCATTTGTCATTAGCAGCTTTGCCCTGTGACTGCTGGGAAGTAGCCTTTAATTTGGACACATTTTCAGTTGTGGACAAGTTAACATCTCGCACTAGATAAACCTCTGGCCTGTAAAGGTCAAGACCACGGTAAACTAGATCGAGAGATTCACGCTTACAATCAAATGTGTATTTCTGTTTACCTCGACTGTAACACAGTTCATACTTCAAACTTGACATTTTAAAGGTCAAGCCACTTGCAGGATCATCTTCAGTTAAAGTAGCATGTCTTATGCAACAGGGAGTAGCATCAACCCGGAAAAAAACTCAACCAAAACTTTATCCATTGAGAGGTTACCAGACCTAGCAGCTCGAGGAATTTTATACCGAGGCCATCTAGAGAAAGAACGCAGCTTGTGAGGGGGGCTGTAGTTTAAGCTCCACCATTTGAAAACCCAAGCAAGGTCATGCGCACCCAGGTTCATGGTAGGGAAATCAACATCAGCCATTCTGGAGCAATTATCGGAGATGGTTCCACATAGCATTGAACTGTTTGCATAAGAGGAAGATGATGCACCATTATCAGACTGTACTTGCAAAGGTCTAAGGGAGAAGTTCCACCTAAGAGAGAGATAAGTAGATCGAAATGGATCATAAACTTTCTTCCTTGGTTCACCCTCAATAGGGAGCGCATGCAAATAATGATTCAATGGGCTGCCAGATTCACACTGCCAGTCAATAATCACACTAAGGGAGAACAAAGGAGCATAAATAAAAGGCCTGGGCATGCCAGATGGAACTTTTAAGCTGCAATTCTTCATCATACTCTCTAAGCTGCTGATATACATTCTGAATTCCTTTGAAGAAATATCCACATGCCCATCTGTTTGCTGAATCTCCATGTATTCAGAAACAATTTGGAGTCTGTCTACCTTCTCATACGGATTAGTTGTTGCCAGGATCTTCCATTTGGTCTCGCTGAAATACAAAACTATCTTTCCATGGATGTAGTATCTCATGTCATCCCACCATGGCAAGCTGCGCTCCTTTTTAGGTGGTTGGTTTGCTGAACCCGAATTTCTATCTCTGGTGCTAAGATTAACTCTCCGTAGGGCTACTTGAAATGCATAACTTATATCAGCAAAAGATGGCTCATAACCAACACCAAAAGAAATCTCCCCCCTCTGGAAATAAACAGGTAAATTGGAGTACATTTTGATTGCTGGTGTGGTACCACTGGCAGAACGTAGCATTGTGACCTTGTGCCATCTGCCAATATATACATCTTGGTGAATTTGAGGTTGAAAACATGTTGCCTGCAAGTAGACACAATGAGAAACTCAAAAAACTCTTAAAGAGACTCACATCCAAATATGTAACAACCAGATCTAAATTTTACTACAACTACTTGTATCTGCAGGTATTGGCAGAGTTCAAGCTGTCAGCAGTCGGCCCAATTTTCTCATGTTCTATATCAGTGACCTAGAAGGAAACATCAGCCAATGTGATAAATTGTCTCAGTAATACAGCTCTTAGATGTGAAATAGGGCAATTTGAGTCGTTTATTCCCACAAAGAGCCAGATGAAGATGATAACTAAAATAAAACAAATAGTGTGGTCCAGTGATTAGTCTAAACAAGTTTAATCAGGTCTGTTAGACCACAATGCAGAAGCCAACTCCAGGTCAACATGCACAGTACAGGGGTTCCAAATAGATACCATAGAAACACGAAAGAAACAACGGATACACATATCATCATAGTCTTCCCAACATACTACAAATCTTTAAACAACTCGTTTGAGAGCCTTACATGAAACAAGGCAAACGAATGAAATGGAATGAGCAAAAAAACCAGAATAAGATAATAAGCTAAAATACGTATGCGCAACACAAAAGAAAGAATTTGATGGACCTGACCTGCTGGGCAAGCACAACACGACCTTGACATTTCCCACTGGTTGCAGAAAAGAGAGGAGAAGTATAGTCTCTCACTTGTATGACCAAGGACCCTGCAAGGACAGCAATATCACTCCCATATAGCGAGAGAATGGTATGTCTTTCTCCTGACAAACAGGGTCAAGCCCCTTTATAAATTCCACCATCTCTATCTCCCCACCATCTATACTGGTCAAAGTAATATCCAGTTCAGAAGCAGAAAGTGAAAGAAGTGAGGCTCTTCGTGAACTTGGCTTGAATCCAGCTTGAAAACCTTCTGTACATGCTCCTGACCCTTCGGCAAAGACCATTTTCTGACAAGCCATATAATACGACCGAAATGCTTTCTTATGAATTTCTTCCCGCAACCTTTGAAGAGCTGCAGTGTCATGTATGTCAACCTCAATGCCATCATAGAGAACTTTCCCCTCAGAGCTGCAATGGTTAGGATCTACAGTTCCTGATATAGCCTCATCAAGAAATTTCAACCTAACTCCCAATTCACAGGTTTTGGTCCTCATCAAATGGTAATGTTCGTCGAGCCAACCCTGTATGGGCTCCTCCTCTATTTCTGCTGTGAGTTTACGTAACACAAACTTCACCGATCGGAAACTGGATGTTCCAGTCTTAACCTTTTTCAAGTTCTCTTTCCCATCAGGAAACAATATACTTCTTTTGGCAGCAGAGACAAGCTTTAGGGCACGAATCATATCTTCAACAGCATCCTCTATGGCACGCAATGGCAACCTGTATGGCATGCAAATATGGACGTCCCCTTGAACGACCCAATCTCCTTTGGATGATGGATCAACCTTTGCATTGAGCAAATTTCCAGTACCAAAAGGAATACAAGAGATCTGTATGCGCGTGCTCTTTAGAACGCTGGCACCATTAAGACTGAGAGAAAGGCCTTCAGATAGTACACCTATCTTGGCATCCTCAGTGAAGATAGATTGTACATGCATGTTTGCTTCAACACCATCTGCGAGCTCAGCAGATATTCTCAACACCTCCACATCAACGGCAAAAATTGACCCTCTTTTGTCAGACTTCTGGGGTTTTACTGAATCAGCAGCTATATTGACATGTTCATTCTCTTTCACATTGCCAATTTCAGTAGTGGTCAGCTTCTCAGAACTCTGGAACTTGTTATGATGCAGGAAATACTTGAAGCGGATCAAGGTCTCAAATAGTGCTAAATGAGCATCAGGTTCCCATCTGATATTAATGTCTGTTGCACTGAAGAGGGAGCAAACAGCAACATCTGTAACGCCACCGGATCGGCGAACAATTTTAGCATTTTGCATATCTAGTAAGGTCACTTTGACACCAGAGCTATGATCCTCCTCATAGATTGTCTTCACCCGTTCCAATTCTGCTTGTGTTGACTTTTTCTCCTTATCCATACACACAGAGAGATGAGAGATAACTAAAGATACAGAGAACCTCAAGTTCCGGCCACTGCCTGTTGGTTCCGAAGTTATAGTTGCCCTACGTGGTGTGCCATCAGCAGAGACGTTGACAATTACTTGACCACCTTGAGTGCCATAGTTCACACGCTTTGGATCAGCAATTGGCATATTTACTATATTTACATCACCACTGTAAGTGATAGAGAGCTTCTGTAGGCTTAATTTCAATATTTCAACACCTTTTGGCTTCTTTTTCCCTCTATGCTCCAAATTCTTTTCTTTAGCCCTTTCGCGAGAGGATGAAAGACTCTTAAATAGAGACCTAAAGGACATCAAATTGAGCACAAGAGATTCCAAATGCTTGAAGCCAAACTTTACTCCTATGCCACTAATATCGATGGAAAATACAAGAGCAAGTCTGCTAGTTTCAGCCAAATCTTGGACCTCAATTTCCCTGTATCCCCAATCAAGACTCACCCGAGCAATGTGCATTAGGGAACCAGAATAAGTATCAACACCAAATATGTTTTCCTTTAAGAATTCTCTATACCCATCCTCCATGTGTACCAGCATTTCACCAAGTTCAGTATGTATCTGAATCCCCTTGCTTGCAATGTTATTTGCAAACAGATGAGATGACTGGCAACAGGCCTGCAAAATGAAAAGATACATCAAATTTAAAGGAAGACAATGCTTATACCCATTAATTGAGGCATAAAGAATTGTAAGCAATAACCATAGAAAATGATACCAATAATTTACTTTCACAAGTTCAGAGGAACTTGCACCCCAATTGTGAAAACATCAAGTGCTATTAACAGTAAAAATGATACAGATAAATTAGTTTCACAAGTTCAGATGAACTTGCACCCCTTGTGAAGCACTAAGTGCTATTAAGACATGGAAAGTAAAAAGAAAATGGTAACTAGATAGTATGTGCTGATGATCGATAATGAGAACTCAACACAATACCCATGTTAGCCAGAACAGCCACACCTTGACCAGTTTTTTCATTAATTTTCCATGGTAGACCTCGAATACATCTAGAATGAATTAGGCATCAGCATCTACACACACCAAGTAGTAGTTTAAACTTTTGCCAGTACAATTAATTCTTGATATTGAACACCAGCAACATTCAATGCCTCAACACAAGAATGCCGTTTGTAAGTTTGTAACACATAAAAGTCATCTAAATATAATAAGTGTATGCTGAGCAGAACAAGCCTTATTTTTACATTGAATCGAGAAAACTTACATGATACAATACCAATCCATTAAGGTTGTAAAGCATGACAGTCATTTCGGGGGCAGAGACTGTGCAAGTCCACATAATTGGCTTGATCTCCTTGGTTTGAGAAATATCTTGATGGGAGTTTGCCTTGGAAAGCTTTATTCCTTTGGTTCTCAAAGAATGAAGGCGCATCCATGGCATCAATCTGCTCAACATAAGATTGCATTGTGTACCACCAAGCTTGGCATCGATCTCGGCTCTGATTGGAAGAAATGGCTGAAAGGAAGTCATATTTTATAGCTCTTAAAGGCAGTTGCTATATTATGAACCAACTAAAGTAAAGAAGGATGCTTACGTCCACAGGGATATCCAAAGAAGCTACTGCAGCAACTTTCAGAACTTCCAACAGAGAGCTTGAGCCTTCTCTAACTAACTGAAAGCAACAAAGTAAACACCAATTGCTGAATAGCCGCTGATAAGTATAACAAGAGTCTTAGATAAAGCCATAGAGATATACATGAATTTCTCTAAGCTCAATTTGAACATCGAAGTGTGGCGTAGCCTCCTCTAAATCATCCTGTGGCAGGGACTTTGCACTAGTGAAGTGGATCCCCATAACATTGTTGTCAACACTAAGCCCTTCACCCAGGTGTGTGAACTTCACATCAAGCTTCGGCACACTGAAGCTAACCTTCCAAAGAACAAATATAATATTTAGCAATACTTTTCAGGTACAGCCAAAACATAAGTGGGTACAAAACTGTAATTCCCAACTGCCTAAAGAAAGATAGTTCATTCACTGATTTTCAACTGCCAACAGAAGGATTGTAAATTTTTGTTTTGTGTGTCAGAGAACACCATAAATGGTATCATAATTAAATTCATAATAGACGTAAACAATGACAGGCCACATGTCCCAGCACATTTTGCCGACAACTGACAAACTTGAGACCTCCTATCTAGTCTTCTCTTGCACCATAAAACAACAGCAAGATACGCATAACAAGACTTCTTAGCTCAAGCCAAGCACTTAATTTGACAAGTGCTAGTTAAACCAATTTGACTATGCGTGATTGCTATATTCCTACTCATTATCGTGTACACATCATACTCATGCAATGAGAAACACAGCAACATCCAACTCCAACTATGTTGTGGATTCAAATACACGGTTACCAAACCAATAATGGAAGTCTGCAAATCCTAAGGGCACTCCCAATGGTCTAAGTAGGCTGTATCTGCTTGCCACATAGGACAAAAGCTGAGGTGGATGGAGAGTTAACGAAGAGAGAGATGAAAGTTGTATCTCAATATACAACCAAATTAGGAAAACCAAGGGAGAGTTATTGCTTTTGTGGACCTCCAATGACTCCTGACATGCCACATGGAAGAATAAAAGCAATATAAATACAACACATAGAAACTACCCATATGGAGGGTTGTATCTATACATCTATTTGATGCATTTTCTTATATATAGATACGAGCTATAGATACAACCATTCGGAGTGCCCTAAGCTATCCATCCAAAAAAACAGGAACTCCAATCATCTTCAAAAGTAGCATAGCAAAATACGCAAAGCAGCTCTACCTGGATATCTAACATCGAGCGACTTGCATCAAACGCACATGATAGTGTTTAAGTGAACAGTTGACAAGAAATCAGGTATACAATTAAGACTACAGGAGTCGTGTTAATGTTTCAAAGCCCTCCTTTCTCCTGATGATATACTGCTCATGCTGCAAATATTAAGCATTGATTACAACGAAATTGCATTTCTAAGAGACTGAAATACTAGCTAAGCAACTAGACTCACTGGAGAAGAGAAAAGCAAGATTATGAATGTGAGCTGAGACTACGACTCGGCTTACAAATGATATCTAACAGAAGCACAGAAATTGCAAGCAGAAATCACATTAGGGCTTTGCAGCAAATGAACTAAATATATGTTACAAAGATCAAATAAGTGCACGCACTGAAACTTTTAGTGCTAACAAACCTTATCTGGAAATGCAAGCATCTGCTTCTTCAATGCTGGTTGAATGGATATGCTTTTTGATGACTGTTTGGTTGATGAAGTACCCAGGAAAGCATCTCCAGCATTCTCAGAGACAATATTATTCTCTGGCCTTGTATGTTTCTTGTAAAAAAGCCTTTCATCAATGTTGGCAGCAACATCCCCACATTTCAACTCAAGATTAACAATTTTAACACCTCTCTCCCTGACAAAAATTATCAATTTGTAAATACACAAAAAAAGTTTAAATATGATTAAAACCTCAAATATGGTAAGGATACAAAACATTGCTTTGCCAATTGAAAACAATTTTTTTGTCTCCCATCTATAATCTCTAGATTGGACACAATTTTCTCACTGCTTCGAACCAATAGATAATTAAACAACACAAATCAATTCGAGAATAATCTAAGGCGTCTCAGAATTTGTTCATGACTATTACAATTATTAGCGATTTATATGTTTTATTCTGTACTAGCCAAATACCCGTGCGTTGCTACGGATAAACAAATTAAATTACTGAGCATGTCAAATTATTGTTGTCGCGCTCCATGCCATGTTCTTCACTTCATCTCAACTCTTGGTTGAGTTTTGATTCAGGTAGAATTGGGAGTTGATTGTGGGGAATATCACCTTGGGTGAATTTGAATTTTTGAATTTGGAGTCTGTGAACGAGGAGAACATCATTGAGGTTTCTATATGGGCATATAGAGTTTGTCAAAATTTCAAAATAGGGAGAAAAAGGTATACGGACCACCGCCACCGATTGAAACCTTTATAGAACTAAAGATTTCAAAATAGTCCTACAGTAAGGGAAGGGAGAAAAAGGTATACGGACCGCCGCCACCGATTGAAACCTTTATAGGAGTAAAGATTTGCAATTTAAAAGCATCAATAACATAAGGTGCACCCAAATATATCAGTTACCAAGAGCAAAAGAACTCACTTTTCATGACCAAACTCACAAGTAACCAACAGATCTTCACAAACAAATGGAGCCAAATATTTCTCGGAACTAGCTAGAGAAGCTTGATCAGACTGGAAAGCATCAAGCTGATTACAGCTGCCCATTGAATCAGCAGTCGACCCCAAATCTCCAAGGTGTAAATTCAAAGGTAATAGGTGCAACTTGACACCAAGAATATGATTAGGTCCAGCAATTTTAAATGTATCCACCTTTAGCTCTTTGATGTCAACAGCAACATCTGGTACCTACATCATTGATGTTAAAATAAAAATCATAAATAGCAGCATGGTTTCAGTAGCAAAAGGTGGTTGGGTGATGACTTCTGCAGTGATGCTTTTCAGGTTAAGAATTATATATACACATAAGATAGATCACCAGATAAACTATGTCAATTAAACAGCTATCACGCTGCATGCTCAACTGGTGACCCATGCACATGAATCCTGAGTTTAGCAGCTTGAAGCTCCGAACAAGACAATCATACCATATGGTGGGAACTTCACGCACCTTTTCAGTGGTCTACATGGCCATAAAGGCACATGCAACATGCAGAGCAGTAATAAGCAAACCTCCTAGGTATTACACTCTAACTAGGAAACCTCCTAATCCATGAATCTAACTCTATTATTTCCTAATCCTCCTGGCTCTCTTTATACTTCCCTTGTAACAGAATTATCAATTTGAACTAGGTATAATAAGGAATAACAGAAAATAGGTAGAAATTTCTATTGCATGTAAATCCATATCGAACTAGGCAATTTGGTGTTGTGCCAACTAAGCTCTCTACATTTCCCTTCTAATAGAGCTACCAATTAACTAAACTTGACAGTTTTTTAGAGAACATGTGAACAGAGTTTGCACATCTTTTCATTAAGAAGAGAAACATTCATATATACAAGAGCAGAATTCATAGGCAAGGTATTGCCACAAGAGTTCACAGGGAGGATAGCAACACTACAACACGCACACAATCTAGCCTAATCTCGTGGGGGGTTCTCTCAACTGGTGGTGGTAGGCATGCCTCCATCTTTCCGCTTCACCCTTGACTCCAGTGATCACCGTCTGCATGTCGAGGCTCTCTCCATGGAAGACTCGGCTATTCCGCTCTCTCCAAATCGTCAAGACAACCATCGAATCCAAGTCCTTCCTCCGATCCCTAGAGACTTGCTTGCATCTGGTCAGCCACCAATCTTCCATGGTGCTCAAGGCTGAGGGTATCCTGCTGCCGTGGCCTGCCCAGCACAAGATAAGCAGCCAAAGCTGGCGGGACCAAGAGCACTGCATGAAAGGTGCTCAGCCGTCTCAGGTTCCTGTGAGCAAAGTGGGCAGGTGGCGTGGTTCGGCAGCAGCTGGCGCTGGAGACAGTCTGCTGTCCAACAGTAGTGTTGCAAGGCTAGCCACTGGAATAACCAGCATTTCAAAGGAGCCCTAGCTTTTCAGAGAACTTTGTGGCAGGGGAAGATCGTCCTGCCAAAGAAGGACCGATAGGCTGAACGAGCCGAGTATGCAATATCCAGGGAGCACCAGAGGATGGCCTCTTCCTGCAGCACGTTGAGAGTAGTGCCATTGACTCGACCCTAGAGGGAGAGGTACTCTGTCAAGGCCTGCACAGAAAGTGTGCCAGAGATGTCGTGTACCTACGTGTTGCCATCCAATGCTTGTGCCACCGTTCGAGTTTTCTGGATCCGCGGCTTGACGAGAGACCATAGGGTCGGGACGAGGGTGTTGATCGGCAGCCCATTGATCCAATGGTCAAGCCAAAACAGCATCGGCTGACCATTGCCAACCACAAACTTGGCAGAGGCATGGAACTTGACAGTTAAAAGGGCTAATTTGCACTGTTTGAATGCAGAGGGACCAAAATATTGAATGTAGGGACAAAATGGAGCAGTAAACTAAAAAGGCATTTCACCCTTTGATCTAGTTAATGTTACTTTATCAATAAGTCTAAGCATATTAAATATGTTATTACCGTACAGAAATTGGAAACAAGCAAACTGTATGTCCACATCAAATTTGAATGATAAGAAATTATCAAGACAAAAAGGTTACCTTGATCATCAAATCGGTGACAGAAACCGATAAAAGTCTAGCCATACTTGATGTTACCAACCATTTCCCTTTTCCTGTGGAGCGAGGCCTTGCTGACTTGCTTACTTTTTTGCTTTGCGAAGATGATCTAGTTACAATTTCAAGATCATTTATTAGCAATTGCACCTTTGGGTCCTTGGAGATGACACCGAAACTTAGTTTGACCAATGACTTGCGGAAACTTAGTTTTATTTCACCAATTGAAATGGATTCAAGAGAACCCTGAGAAGAAGAAAAGGTGTTACAATGTGAACATATGAATTAGCAAGCAAAGGAATAAAACTTTCAGATAAACATGAATAAAATGCATATTGTTCAACAAATGTCAAATGATTTTTAGTTCTACACGTATAAATATTTCATACCAGGAAAGATATTATGGCTCAATTCGCCATCTTATTATGACTAAAAATAAGTCGAGTTTTAGCAAAAGTTAAGACCTTTTTGTTATAAAATAAATGTTCTGCAATCTCAAGGTAATATAGGCATCCATCTTCGTGATCTCCTTGCCATTGTTTTATTCATGGAGCTACTAGGATAGAGTTAAGTGGGAAAGTTATGCCAATACTTAATCTGTGTCGACAATTGTTAATCATTTATTTTGTTTAAGAGGGTGTGCAACCAAACTTTTTAAGGCGTCGCTTAAGCGTTAAGGCGCTCGCCGGCGGCAAGGCGTCGCCTCGCCTTGCCGGCGGAGCTTAAGGCGTCCGCCTCAGCTCCAAGGCATCTCTGAGGCGTCCGGCGAGGCAAGGCGTAGCTGAGGCGACGCCTCAGTAGTGTAGTTGGGCCCGTTAGGGTTTTAGAGAAGAGGAGAGAGCGAGCCGAGCAAGGAGAGTGAGAAAGAGAGCCAAGCGGTGAAAGAGGAGAGGGTAAGGCGGCGGCGACCGGTGAGGTGAGGAAACGCCGCGGGGAAGGCGCCGGCGACCGGTGAGGCGACCGCTGCTCCCCTGTTCTGCCGCTGGTGCATCGTGCCGCTGCTCCCTTGCTCTTCCACCGCGCCGCCAGCTTGTCTAGATCTGAGGCAAGTCTCCGCTCCCCTGCCGGCCGTTCCCACCCCATGCCCTGCCGTCCGCTCCTCTAACTGGTCCTCCACTAGCTCCCTTGCTCTGCCGTCCTCTTCGCCTACTCTGCTCCCTTGCTCCCTCACTCCCTGCTCTGCTGCTATGCTGCACTGCTGCTCGGCCGCTCCCTCACTCCCTCTCCGCCTCCCTGCTCCTCTGCTATACTGCTATGCTGCACTGCTGCCCTGCCGCCTTCTTGCTCGCCTGCTGCCGTGCTCTGTTCCCTGCTTTGCTCCCTACTCCGCCCCTTGCTCTGCTACCATGTTCCCACTCCCCTGTGTATGTGTCCAGAAAGCCTGAAGCTAGCAAGCCATCTGCCTCAAGCCTCTTCTTAAGTTCAGCAAGCCATCTGCCTCAAGCCTCTTCTTAAGTTCAGTCTCCAGCAAGCCATCTGCCTAGCTCTACTTTCCTCTCCTCTTCTGTGCTCTCATTTACCATTATAGTTGTGTCATTGTGTGCAGCAAGCTAGCATCCAGCAAGCAAGTCAAGACCCAAGAGCAAGATGTCCAGTGCAACTTCGGGTTCAGGCGCTCCTCCAATTGAGTATGATCCCATGGCTGATCCAAAACAGAGGGCACAGTCCAAGGATCCGGGTTGAAAGTATGGATATTGGCCAGAAATTGGGAACCGAGATAGGGTCATGTGTATCCGTTGTAACACCGTCACGACGGGAGGAATTAAAAGGTTTAAAGAGCATCTTGCGGTGGTTTTTCCGATACGGTTATGTGTTCCAATACAACTGCGGAAATCAGAAAAGAAATGAGAGATTATCTGAGAAACAATAAGAGGACTCAACCAATTTTCCTAGATGATGATGATGATGATGAAAGAGGAGAAGGTCAAGAATGTAGCGAGTCCATTGTGCAACCAAGTTCAGGAACAGCAACCAAAAGAAGGAATGCTGCCTATCAATTCAAGGCTCCAGTACGGAGCAAACAAAGGAGACCAAGTCAGTTGCTAGCATGGTTCGAGTGACACCCGAAGATTTTGTTGATGAAAGACGTTCTGGGTCTTTTCAAAACACCATGGAGGGCAGCACAAAGAACAAGGTTGAGAGAGGTTATGTGAACAAGCAATGGGCTTTGTGGTTCTATGAGTGTGGCATACCATTCAATCCCATAAACTCAAGACAGTTCTAGATTGCTTGTGAGGCCACTGCGCAATACGGTCCTGGGTATAAGCCTCCTATTTCTCATGAGTTGAGGGAGCCGTTGCTTCGGGAGTGTGTCAAGGACACAAGCACCATGAGGGAGGACCATGAGCGAGCGTGGAAGCAATATGGTTGCACACTAATGTCGAATGGATGGACTGATAGGAGGTGACGCCACTTGATCAACTTCCTTGTCAATAGTCCAGAGGGGACTTACTTCTTGGAGTCTGTTGATGCATCAAGTGAACAACATGATGTAACCATGCTAGCTGATTTGCTTGAGGAGAGAATTGAGGCCATTGGAAAAGATAAAGTTGTTCAAGTTATCACCGATAATGGTGCTAACTACAAGGCAGCGGGCAAGCTTTTGATGGAGAGGATTCCAACACTATTTTGGAGTCCTTGTGCAACACATTGGTTGGACCTTATGTTGGAAGACATTGGAAAGTTGAAAGAATTTAAAAGGCCCATTACACAAGCCAAGCGTGTCACCACATTCATCTATAGGTATGGGAGACTTCTTAATGCAATGAGGGAGACTTCTTACCTAGTCTTCATCATCCGGTTGTGAGCGTAATTGGAGTACATTTGAATTTGTGAGTCAATTTGTGGCTTATTTGTGCTCACTTTCGTGTACTCCGTTTGTAGCTTATACTTTAGTGCTTGCCATTGGTGCTTTTGTAGATGCATACAAAGAAAAGGAGCCGGTTGCTTCACAAGAGATTGAATGATTTGGTCTTTGTTTCATACAACCGGAAGATGAAGACTAGGTTTCAAATGAGGAGGGAGAAAGCGGGCAAAAGCTATGACCCATTGGTTATTGAGGACTTTGATTGGGACAATGAATGGGCCGACTCATCGGTTGTACCAATTAAAGGTGGTCGTGGGTGTGTGCATGACCTCACATGGTATGACGTTGATGAAGCCGTTGGGGCATCACGCTCTCTTCGAGGTCGCAATCTTCCAAGGCAAGCTAATATGCCTAGTGGAGAGACCATGACCTACCGAAGGCATGGAAGCAATACAAGATTGGTGGTTGAAGTTGAAGATGTTGAGGAAGGTCCACATAATGATTCGAGCAATGAAGAAGATGAGGAAGAAGATCCACACGATGACGCGGATGTGAGCGACTGTGATGAAGCTCCCAATGATACCAAAGATGGTGTAGAAAACAATGCTACTAGAGAGAGAGATGAGTTCGACGATGGGTATTGAGAAATGAGAGAGTTGGGCTACTACTATGCTACTAGACTACTATTATGCTAGTTTTATGTTGTGTAGTACTTTTGTGCTATTAGACTACTATTATGCTACTTATGTTCATTGCTATAAGATGTATCTTATTTGCTACCATTCTAGTCTATTATCTTACTAAGGCGTCGCCTCGCCTTACGCCTTAACGCTTAAAAGATGTGAAGGGGGTGAGTCACCTCGCCTCGCATTGTCGCCTTAAAAAGTTTGTGTGCAACATCAGCAAGTTAAGTAATCTAAGCAACCGAGCCACAATGCG
Source organism: Stipa capillata (assembly GCA_019208055.1). Classification (NCBI taxonomy): domain Eukaryota; kingdom Viridiplantae; phylum Streptophyta; class Magnoliopsida; order Poales; family Poaceae; genus Stipa; species Stipa capillata. The sequence goes on from JAGXJF010002195.1 coordinate 107,198, forward strand.
GGCAAAATGTATATTTTAATTGTTCACATCACAAATGTGGAAAGCATTGGATAATAAGATCTGCTTGAAAGTGCAAGAAAGCATGACAATTGCAAAGCCTCGACGGAGTAGCAAAAGGAATAGCACCAGCTTGCATGCAGAAAAAAGAATAGAAGACACCAAACCAACATATTATAAATCAAAATGAACTGACAAGCATAGAAGAGATAGTCATGAACTTCAAAACTCAAGTAACTTAGCAGCATGAGATGAAAGACAAACCTTACTGAACTTTATTGTTACATCGCGCAAGCAATTGAACCCAGCAACTCGAAACGCAACGGAAGCATGTAATACACGGCTCAAGAACCAAGCTAACAATCTCGCAGCAAATCTGCAAGGAATGCAAACACAGATCAATGTTGAACAGACACTTCCCTACAGAATTGTTTTATCACAAAACAATAAAATATGGAACTATTCAAGTGATAGGACATTCAGTTTTCAACGGCATCACATGATCTTAGGAGCTAGGACAATCTGTTTTTGATGGCATATTTGTCTCCATATGTTACTGAATGAATGTTTTGTGCGAGATTGGTGCTAAATCAGTAGGCTAGAATGAGATCTGAACAGTCAAGATGAGTCAAATCCTCTTTGATGGCATGTCACATGTTCCTCCCATTACAACGTAGTAGTACAAATAAAAATTCGAACCAACAGAATAAATCATAAACCACTACAAGATCGCAAGCCTCAGAGTTACAGCTTCAAGTTTAACCAGGTTTTTGACATCATAATAGCATGTTGACAGATGGTCCCAGCATATTGAATCTTGAAAATAACACTATAATTCATTGTACAGCACACAAAAAGCAAGAAAAACTAAGCTACAAGTCGACCAGCAGTACGATTTTAGCTAGATGGACACAGACACTTAATGCCCGAATTGACTAATGCAGCATCCACCAAAAAGCAAGAGAACTGGCTATATATCAGACCGGAACATCATTGTGCTACCAATTGCCAACTAGTTGACCAGTTCCAGATGGAACAGTGACTAGACCAGAGCACCAATCTCACTGAGATTTTACCAAGCAGTAAGCAGCCCATGCTGCTCCGACCAAATGGCTAGCATACACCCGCCGTAAACACTAAAGACCTCAAACTTACCACTGCAAAACCCGAAACACTAAACAGCTCCCAACCAAACCAACCCCTACAGCAGCTGCTAGTAGAGTAGCACTAGCCATTTCAGTCTGTGAACACAAATGGAGGTCGATCAAACACCAACAGGCTCAATTAACCAACCACAGAACTGAAAATCCCACTACCGACAAGCAGCAGTAAGCAGCCCGTGGCCTCACGATGCTCGGACCGGAGTGCCGGAATCCCTAGGCTCCCAATTCCCTCACGCGCGAAGCCCAAAACCCAGCTCCGCGAGCGGGCCCTACCCCCATTTCGTATCGGGTTCCAGCGGGCGTCGAGGATGGCTTACGTGAAGACGACCCATCCGACGACGGAGACGGCGAGGAACACCGAGAAGAACTTAACCGGCGAGGACGCCATGCCCGCCCAGTCCGTCCGACGACGGCCGACGGATCCGCGTCAGGCCGCCCGGATCCGGGGGGACGAGGGAGCCGACATGGCCTCCACCGACGCGGCCGACGGGATCGGGAACCCTAGCAGCTCCGGGGCGGGGGCGGGACGGCGTGGGAGCGGGGCTGCTCGCTCGCGCCGCGGTGGGGGACGGGGGGACTGGGGAGGGAGGGAGCGAGCGAGCGATCTCTCGTCGGGAGTCGCGAGATCTTGCTCTATTGCCTTGGGGGATGTGTCAGAGGGAGAGTCAGAGGGGGAAGGAAGTAGTACGAGTACTACTAGTCTTGTGTAGGCTGAGCTTTGAGGTTCCCGTCTTTGGGTATTCTTTTCTCGTTTTTTAAGACAGTCTTTGGAGCTCTTGGCGGAACGGAAACGGAGCACGATGGTTCTCCCAAGTAAAAGACAAACTGCGATCCTAGATCGCAAACTTGGCAGAAATATCGCATCGATTACTATAGAAATATATCAACAAATCCGTGTACCAAGTGAACATTTTCACGGTTCCTTTGGAATTCTGACATCGCCAAGGTGGACCATTGCTGATCACGTTCTATCCACCCGTGCTCCACTTTATACTTCCTTCTGTCCCATATATTACGATTAGTTAAAACAAAATTTTAAACAATAATTGCTCTATTAGTATATGTGGTTTATATGACATGAAATTGGTATCATTAGATTCGTATTCAAAAGTACTTACTTATAATTGTGACTTTATATCACATAAACTACATAGTAATAGAGTTATTGATGGTCAATGTCTTATCTTAACCGATCAAATACACATTACATTATAAGACGGGGGAGTACATCGCAATCACAAATCATTTTGTCGTGTTGAAATCACAATAGATTGCATATTATAATCTTCAATACACTATTTGATCATCATCTCACCGTCTCAACCCTTTCCTCTCACAATTGTCGAGCTGTAACCGGCATGGCTCCGCACTTTGGTAGGCAACCGGCCAACTCATTCTACGAAAAATGTTTGTCCTCAATTCTAGACTTGTCATTTCTATAAAAATACCCATATATATCTAGAGAACCAATAAGTCCAAACAACATGGGGCGCTACCTTCCATTCCTTGCCCTTGATCTGCTCGGCCTGACCTCAAACCCTACCTTGCCTTCGCCGCGGCCGGTGCCGATGAGTCGTGCTTTTTGCCTAGGCCGTCGTCGAAAGGCGAGGAGAAAACTGAGGTTGTCATCAACACCAGCACAGCCAACTCTTCCTTGCCAACCCGTCCTCTCCAAGGCACGTGCATCGTCGCGGATACCCCATGCCATCGTTATTGAATCCTCAAGTCGGCTCCATCTTCTCCCCTTTGGCTCACGTCGACCTGCTCCTCAGTTGGTCGTTTGTCCAGAGAGGAGGTGGAGTCAATGGTTGTAGCCAACTAAGGGATCAGCATGGGAAAGACCAGAGTGCGCCATCCGCCGTTGTAGCCATGGGATGGTTAAGGGTAGCAGTTCCTTCCTAATCGTTTTTGACAGTGAACTGAGCTTCATCTCTTCTTCCTCTTCCTACTCCAAGTTCATTTGCATGTGATATTTGAACTACATAGTTTGTGACAGGTCTTGCAGATCTCAGTAGCTTGGATCCTGCTAGGGGCGGAGCTGGGCCCCGGGCACCCAGGGCCCAGGCCGGGGGCGTGGCTTTTTTTTAGCTATTGCCTACCCATAATTTTATATGGGCCCGGGACTCAGCCGGTCAGCCCAGGCCGAGGCAGCCAGCCAGCCACGACCTAGTGCCCCAGTCCGCCGCCGGAAGCCACCCGCCTGGCCGCCTGCGCTGCGCCTCCCTGCCCGCGGCCCGCCGGCCGCCGCCCGCCGGCGACGTCCCCCGTAGCCCCGCCCCCTGTCCGTCCCCGATCCCCCCCGCTCAGTCCCCCGCCTCCCCGGCGACGTCTGCCGACTGCCGGTCTGCCCTCAGCCCCCCGCCCCCCGCCTTCCACCGGCCGCCGGCCCGCCCCCGCCCGCCTCCGCCAGGACTGGGCGCCGCCGTGCCCCCGCGCCCGCGGCCCCGCCCAGGCACTGGCCCCGCTCCCCGCCCCGGCACCCCCAGCCCAGTCTGCCTCGCCCCGCTCGCCCCCGCCGCCGTCGGCGTGGTGCGCCCGTGCCGCTGTGCGGGTGCGGGCCGTGTGGCGTGCTTCTGTGGTGCGCCCCGCCGACCGCCGCCCCGGGCTCCCCTTTGCTCCGCCCCCTGCTCCCCGAGTCCCCGTGAACACCGCCACCGCGCTCCCCCACGCTCTGCTCTACGCCTCTACCTCCGCGGCTCCACCCCATCTACTCGGCTGCTCCCAATCGTGCAGTCCACCGTCGCCGACGAAAGCGTTAATTGTTAGTTATAGCAATCGTGCAGTTGAGCCATATTTTGTATGTTTTCGTATAGACGCTAAGTTTTTCCCTCGCGCTGAAATTTTTTTTTGGCCCGGGGCTTGCCCCAATCCTGGCTCCGCCACTGGATCCTGCGGAAGGTCTCCACGAAGCCATGAATCACTTACCATGAGTTGCCTATGATACGTCATTTGAATTTACATTCTCTCACAATACGATATTGTTTTGCAATGGACTTTTGATATTTGAGAGATCAACGGTCTGCACTTATTTTTGGGATGGTTTGCACTGCCTTCTAGTTTAGTAGTGGAAATTAAACGCATGCTCAAGCTCATGCTCCATTCTTTCTACAGATTTTCCGATGGAAGTGAATTAACTAATTTTCCAGATGTTGTGCCAACTAGATAAAGAAAGGCTAAGGTATCTCCCCCTTAGAACTAATCCATTTTTGGTTTTCGAGATTTATGATATTTACGTATTTGTGATCATGATTTATTAGAATTCAAAATATACATGCAAGAAATCATGTGATTTCAGAGCATATTAGTTTTTGTGCACTAGGCAAGGGAAAATAGTTATAATATCTAATATCTCGAAGTGCTGTTCCTGTAGAACCTGCGGATGTTTTCATGAATTGAATTATGTGTGTTTGCATGTCTGTTCTTCTTTACAATCTACAGATTGATTTCCAGTGTGAACCAATACCCTATTAGGATGCATTTTCAGTCGTTGCAAACATAGTTAAGCTTTCTGAAGTATCTAGTATCCAAGCCTTCATTTTAATGTACGTGCTTATTTGTTCCGCACTTCATTGATTATTTTTAAGGTGAAAGAAGTGTGGATGAGGTTTTGTGTTGATCTCTGTGCGTTAGAGAGTCAGGTATTTTTTGTGTTGTGAAGACAACTTCTACAAATCTAAAGGACAATAAAAGTGAGGTCCAAAGCAGCTTCTTAATACGTTATATCTTCTTACTATGGAATTAAAGTTTTACAATCTTTTATTGTATGTAACGTGGCCACTTCCCCTGCCTAAGAGCCTCTAGGGCGGTTTCTTTGGCACGTCTTGCCCTCTCACGCTTCCTCTCCCTTTCAGCTTCAAGCTCCGGTTTTATTCTCAGCTTCCGTAACACGCTCTCTTGCTAGACGTTCCTCCCATCTGAGATGCTCCGCCTCAAGCTCCTCCTGCCGCTTCTTACGGCACTGCTTTAAGGTTCTTATCCCACTACTTGTTGAGCGTGATATAAAGTTTGTCACTTTCTATCATCTCTGTGTCAATCCACTCCTCGAAATCGCATAGTGAAGAGATGAATTCCTAAATACGGGGTTAATACAGGCCGAGACAAAATATTATTTTGCTACCCTTACAATGTGACTTAGATTGTTAGATTACGTACAAATTTGCCAGAGTGTCAAATGGTTGTTGGCGAACTCTTAATTTGCACACATCTAATATCTCTGATGGTATGTGTCATATGCGTCTAATAAAACCATCTTGCATGGGTCACCATACCAACACATCGATGTCACACTGGGTTTAGCACGACTGTGAGAGAGATCCATCCTATAATTAATTTCAAACAACTTAACTATTCGTAATGAAATATGTTAATATAATAATATACATGCAAATGATACACACCGGTGGCACACCGGGTCAGAAATACCTTGAGGAAAGGGGAGGTGGGGCCTAGAAAGGTGTGGGGAGGACTGGAGCACGCACGGGAGGGCACGGGGAGCTCCAAGCTGGTGTTGCCGAGCAAGGGGAAGGGCGGTAGCGCGCGGCTCGGCGTGGGGAGGACCGGAAGAGGCGATGGAGGCGCGGAGAGAGAGAGTTAAGAGAAAGAAAGAAGAAGACGCGGTTGTCGGGTCAAAATGGTATATCCCTTGTTATGCCATAAACGGCACTGTAGTTGTAGTATCAAATGCGTGTTGTTATCAAAAGGATTATATTTAAAAAAATACGAAAAGAGTTACTAATAAAATAAAATAAAGGATTATTTTATAATAAAAAAATCAACCATGACCGATGAAGTTACCGGTCTCGTGTCCAATTCCCTGAACAAATCCCAAAAATAGTAATAGTAAATGTCAGGTGCGTGCTGTACGGAACAAAGTCGCAATCTCAGCTGCGAGTGAAGCGTGAAGCATGGATGGGCCTTGTGCACGACTGAGGTAAGTACATGGGCCTTACCAAAGCTTATGTAGGCCGGCTTGATGAAAGTCGTGGCACGGTAGCAGGCTTTTCAAAAAAGAAAAGAAGAGAGGAGCAACGACCAACGATACTAAGCAGAGGAGCTCAATCTATTGAAAAGAATTTATTACAGAGACGTGCCGGCACATATTGCTGTTACACACCAATTTACCTTTCATCTGCTCAACAATGCATGCAAAAGACTGAAGGCAGCAGCACGAACGAGGGTAGCGGCGCATAGATGCTAGCCTAGGTGCCCAGGTTGGTGGTGTCATCGGTAGTGGAAACGTGCCGTCTCGTCTCGTCTCGTCTCGTCTCTTCTGCACCAGCATCCGCAGAGCTAGCTTTTCCTGCTCAACTATGCAGCAGGCCCGTGGTCACGTCTTCTTTTGGCCGGCCGTTGTTCTGTTCCACTGCACGTAGGAGTACAGGAATCAGATGCAGATGGATACTTCCATATGTACTGATCCATGCAGATGGATAGTTGAAGAGTGCTGGGAGCGCATGCAAGGTCACGAGAAGTGGAATCTAAGTCTGGTATATGAGCTCGCAAGATCCTATAGCCGCGCGTGCGATTTCTAGGCGTTTTATCATGCTCATCCCTCTATCCGCGCTAGCTGATTCGATATGGTCAGATTTATGGTTCACACGTTACTTTGACAGGTTCACCACGCGCCACTCTCCCTGGCGTAGAGGGAGGGGGAGGGGGAGGGGGAGGGGCTGGATCAGGTGGTGGCTTGGCCGATGTCAACGCCGGCTGAGTTGTCTATGAGAGTTCGGGCTCGTGGCATGGCACGTAATAGTGGTACTTCCCAACTTCTAAGATATTTCACAACTAAACTGAACATTCAGACTGAGAAAAAGGAGGAGTAAATTTCGCAAAACTACCCATATTGTCCTAATAGTGAAGAACCTACCACTTCGATGACATATTTCGCATACCTACCATGGGCTAACATTTCATAGAACTACCACCTTTTTGTATTTTTGATTCAACTATGTTCAAAATTATGAAACTAATCTCATTTTTCCTGAACAGTCATGAAACTTGTTTGAACTTCTCTGAAACTTGCTGCAACAAACATGTCGAGACTTGTATGATCTCACACTGAACTTGTTGTAATGAGATTTCACATTTAGACTACTTACATGAGTGAGTAAATTTCACAAGACTACCGCTAGTTCAAGACTGTGTCAGCAAAGTTCAAAGAATTGCTTCATAAGTTAAATGAATTCGTGGAGCTTTAGAAAAAGTGGTAGTCATGTGAAAGTTTAGCCTAAAGCAATAGTATGTCTATGAAATGGTTCATAGAAGTGGTACTTCCACGACCATTAGGATGAAAGTATTGATAGTTTCCTTGAAATTTACTCGGGATATTATACTCAAAAGAAATCTAAATGAAAAGGAAAAGGAGATAAAGCTGACTTCCACTAAAATTTGTCTTTCTTCATGTTGTTCTAAATTGAATTTCTGCAGAATGCTTGGTACAGGGTTTTTTCATTAGTATATGTGATTTTTCATAAGTATCTAACGAAAAAAGGTTCGGACTTTTTTCATAAGTATCTGCACATCTTTTTCCGAGCAGTGGGAAGCGTACGTAGCAGTAGCCGAGGTTGGATGCACGATATGTTCTGGTCACGGCATAGGTCGGTCCTATTCGTCGCATGCGATGTCCTACGGACGGATGGTGTCGGTCATGTATCGCCTTAATTAGCTCTTGGGAAGTTCCATCTAGAACCGGACAAGTTTACTTACTTGATGGTGCCGTTGCTTATTTTCGATTGGTCCGCGTTCGCGTACTAACATGCGTCAATGCAAATAAAATTGAGCGGGTTGTCCTGACCAAGATCCCAGAGTTGGTCGAGTCCATGGCATCTGGTCTCCTTCCTAAACTTTGGCGAATGATGTCATATTCTGACGCCCCTCATAACCGGCAATCCTCAATAGCCCTGATACCTGATATTATGAGTATAGCACTGTGATAATCTCGTAGCGAGAAAAAAAAATAGTGGCAATGGAACAATCACCACAGGACTGATTTTGGCTTAACAGCAAGACCCTCACAAATAATGTCATCCTCTCAAAGCGCATTAAGCCCTCGATGCAACAGCAGGAATTCACGAGCCAAGCCCCATCTCGTAACTCATTCGATGCAACAGCAGGAATTCAGTGGAGAGAAAAGAACTGGTTCAGGCAGCCAATGCCTCAGTGGACTTTTTCCAAAGTCGATGGAAATATGGGTACCTACCACCCAGGCGCATGTAACGCAAACGCATACATAGATATGAAACATGGACGGTGGCCAAGTTCACAACAAAATACTACCATGCTATAATTAATGTTCAACAACACCAGGCAGGCAAGGTGTTCCAGTCATCTCTGCTAACAAGCACAGCAACATTAGCGATACAATATATCCCGGAAGGGGTTTACTCAAACCAAGTCGGCCCGACAAAGAAAGAAGCTGAGATAGACTAGATGGATGCGCTGGGGAGATACAGTGATGTGGGTAGCACTGGTCTGTCAGTCGCTGCAGGCAGGAGACGCATCAGCTGATCTTGAGCACGATCCTGGAGGCGATCCTGAGGATTGCCTGGATGACCTCCGACGCGGAGGGGATCTGTCACTTAGGTGGTGGTGACCTCCTGTGAACATAAACCATTGTGAATAGCTAAGTATATGAGCAGAGTTACTCTAGAGGGCATTTTATTAGAGAACTAGGCGCATGTTCCAGAAGTAATGACCAAAAGTAAATCTGTAGTGGTTAACAATAAGATTCGGGTGCTGGGCTAGAGAGAAGGATAAAGGCAGTAAAAGCCGCAACTATTAATTTCTTCACTAGAATTTTGTATGGTAACTCTACAATGTGCATTATAAACTTGAAACAGAACAAATTGGCATGTCAAAAGGCATGTGTTAAGAGAGGAGATGAAGGCAGATTTAGCACTTAGTGATCCAATTTCCTCAACGAGATTTTGAATGACAAGCTCATGGTTTTGCTGAAGAGCAAGGTTAAAGGGAATTTTTTAACAAACAAGAATTTCACATGCTGATAATTAGCTTTGGAGTTTATTAAAAAAAATGAACGCAGAGGTACATAGTAGATTTGAAATGCTAGAACCCCAAACTTCTATTTTTTTTCCAGAAGCATTGGAACTTACTTCTCATAAGGATTATCAGCATCACGTTGGCCACCATCTCTAGTGGCAGGAGAATAGGATCTCCGCTTGTCTTCTTCATGATCTTTTGGCTGACGCCTGGGAGATTTTGGGCGACATGGCTCCTTCCGCTGTGGGAAGCAGAGTAGTCATCTCATTGTCTTGGAGCAGGAGATAAGTCCCTTCTCCGTGGGGAAGCAGAATAGTCATCTCGCCTTCTTGGAGCAGGAGAGTATGACCTTTTAAAAAACAATAATAAGAAAAATGTTTCAATAACATGTGCATGCATTCATGAATCAAAGGCGAATAGCTTTAGGAATGTCATACACCAAGCAAAACTACACAGAAACTACTATTGGCCTACCTTGACCGAGGACGGCCCCGATAGCGAGGGGAGTAGGAGCGCGAACAGGAACGAGACCTCCCTGTATGAAATAGCAACAAAATGAATTTACAAACTGCGGATTTCACCCTTCTGAAATCCCAAAAAATTGATAAATCATAGCAAACTGAGGATTCCACCCTTCTGAAATCTGAAATAGCTAGTCATGCTATGCATACTGGGAAAAGACATTTACATACTAGGGTCTTATTTAATCTTATAAACATGTTACTCGTCTTATAGCACTCTGCTGATTGAGCTTCTCTATAGTTGATGTTTCTGTGGGAGGTACTGAATATTAGTATTGAATAACTGTACCAGTTACTAAAATCACAATGGTGCAAATATATCAAGAATCTCATGCTCTATTCGTTAGTTACACAAAAGAAATTATTTGACACCTACGAGTTACAGATCACAGCCTGCCACGCACAAGAAAGATAATGAATTCTTCGCCACAAAAGAAGGGAAAAGACCATACTAAACACAGGTAAAATAGGTAAAAAGTCCTCAACATTCTATCTACTTGCAAGGTCTAAATTGAGATAAACAACCCAAACCCAACAATAAGCAAGAGTGACAAAAATGAGAACACTTTTCCTGGTAGATAGAACGAATGAAGAATTCAGAAGTCCAAAATAGCATTTTGAAAGGCATAGATACAACATGAGTACTGAAAGAAATTACCATAACGAGAAGAACGGCGCCCGTCATGACCACCAGAATACCCCCTGCAAAGCAACCAGTCATTTCAAATGAGCTCACAACAGAATATCAAGGCATAATTTCACAACAAAAATGGGAATAACATACCTGACTCTAGCTCTATTACGCATATCCTCTGGCCTTTTCCGCGACTCAGCAGCAAGAACAACAGTTATCTCTCGGCCAAAAAATACCTGGCGAGTCATGTGATATTGGGCCTCAGAGGCGTCATAAGGATCAACAAACTCCACAAATGCAAACCCTCACGGCTCCCTGTATATGTTGATTTCATTAGAAAAGTAGAATAAGGAAAATTGATGAAACAACAAACAAGAGGGTACAAAGTATTCATGAATAGTGTGTGTGCCTGTCATTTTACCATCACAGATCAAAATTCGGTGTGCCCTCTATGATTCTTGGCAAAGCACAGTCAAGAACTTACAAACATTTCCATCAAAAGGGAAGCAAGTGTTGCAAAAAGCAGTTACATGTCCAGGCCCTAGTATCTGAGTTTCTTGTACAACAACTACGTACGGTGAGTCTTGGTGAAATCATTTGCTTCAAGTTCCCCAATGTTTGAAAGCTCACAAAAGTACTTGCAATCAACTTCTCTCCATTTTATCTTCTCATGGACCACCCAGTACAACTCTCTTATCTTCTCTTCGTGAAATTAAGTTTCTCAATCAATCAAATCTTGTCTTCATAGAAGAACTTCTTCATTCGGACAAGACTCTATCTTGCCAAGCAAATGAATTGTTAGGAATGTTAAAAAGCATTATTCAGCAAATAAAGCATTATTCGCCAGGTATTTACTTCAAATCAACACAACCCTGGGAATCGTTTCAATTAAAAAGAAGAAGAAAAAACTCGCACATGGCAAGGATGAATGAGTAGGAGAAAGTGAAATAAACATTTTCAAATTAGCACATTATATATTTTATACAGGAATCCATCAATGGTAGACTAGAAATGACTACAGCATTTTCATGGAGCTTAATGCACAATTTGGTTGCGGAGTTCGCACACTAAAGCTGGAGGATGCTCACAAGTTCTCTTCATCAAACAAGCTTATAACTCTGATCTAGTATAAACTTAAGGGAAGTCTCCAAGTTTATGCAGTGACAATGCAGACAAGCATTCAAACTATCTACATTTCCCATCATTATAGTACTAACACAAAGTCAAAACTGTTTGCCAATGCCAACCAGATTACGCAGCTTCATAAAACCCACCCTCTGTAATAATCCTTTGGCAGGTAAACATCCCGAACAGGACCAAACCTTTCAAAAGGAACTCGAAGATCATCCGCCCTGCCACATTTAAGGAAGATAAACTGAATAAGCCAATAACTTGTGAAGTCAAAAATTTTCTTCTTTCATGAGAAAATTCAGTGATCATAATGGAAAAATAATATTCATGTCAAAGTTTCTCTACCTGCAGCTTAAAGGGATGTTGCGGACCAAGAGACTTCCTGAACCCTGCTCCTTCGGTCCTCCGTATCCCCTCCTAGGGGGACTTCTTCCTCTGCTGCCATATCCCCTCCTTGGTGGGCTACGATATGGGGGGCTATACCTCCTCATTGCTTTGTCTGTAATTACATACAAATACAGGAATGTTAACGAGAAGAAGAAAGATGCAACAAAAGAAAGAAAAGCTATTGGACTACATTACCACGAATGGTTTGTCTGAAGGATTATATTAAGTGCCACTCGAAATTTTAGAGAAGAAAATCTGCAAATTCTGCTATTTTGGACTTCAACTACCCCTACCATCCCCTAAGAAATTTAGGGAATGAACCCAACAAACAGGCAAATGCCAGCACACAGAGAGCAGCCTACTAGCACAATATGTGACTATGTGACAAAGCATGTTGTCGTGGAAGTATGCAACACTGTTTAGACTACGAGCATAAGAAAATAATTCCATATCAATCGAAGTTTGCATAATCCAACGAAATTTTGGCAGAACATCTGAATTGACGCGAGCTGAATCATGTAGTTGATCTCAATACCCAGCCACTGAGATTTCCAGCAGGAGACCTTCAGGACACAAAATTGAAGATGCTCTCCTTGTTCAGGGTCATTCGCGGCAGCAGCGAGGAGCAAAAGATCACGGCTTAGACCTAGGGTTTGCGGTGGAAAGATCACGCAAACGCAGCTACACGTACGAACATGGTCGCGAGCACGCAGAGAGAAGGAGGATGGGGGAGACTGTGTGCGTTACCGGGTGCGTCCGGTGATCACCGGGTGAGGCTCGGCCGCCGCCGCCGCCGCGAGGGTGGGAAGTGAACGAGACGAGAGTGATAGAGATAAATGGATGGGTTGGTTATGGGTCTTCTGGGCTGTGGGCCTCAAGTTTTATGGGCCTACGTTGTAACCTTATTTGAGTTTCAGATTGGCCCTATGTTTGATAGTCTTAGGTATGCTTAATAAAAAATATATAATCTAAGGGTGTGTTTGGTTTGAGGGATAGGTTGGGTTGGTTGAGGGCACCCTCATCCACTATTTTTTTCCTGGATGGGCTCAACTAGCTTTTTAGAGCAATTTTCCACTAAATTGGCTACCCTCATCCCTCCTTATACTCTGAACCAAACACAGATCAACCAACTAAAAACTGGTTACCCTCATCCCACTGAGGGATAGCCAGTGAACCAAACACACCCTAAGTGGTTCTCGGGTTCAGGATAAAAGTAGCGGCCGTCCACGAGTCCGCTTATGCTGCCCACCTAAAAAAGCCCAAGCGACTCATGTGGCGGTTTCCCACAATTAAATGGACCATGTCAATAAATTTATAAAACCCAGTGGAGGTCACTTCGTCCTCTATGCCCTAGTAGGGCTTAAGCCGCTCTTGACCCTGCCGCTTTCACTATGTACTTGCTCCGCCACCCCTCTACCTCGGCACCAGCAGTGATAAGCTCCTCTTCTTCTCCTTCCAACCCCCTCCTCTCTAGAGTTTCTTTGCCTCCTCCCATACACACTCTCCATCCTCGTCACCGACTAGCCTGTCGAGAAGCTTGCCTGCTACCTCCCTGATGACGGTGGCGCACTCCTCACCTTCAAGGCACTCGTCGAGACCGCCAAATCGCGTGCACTTGGGTTCTGTTCTGCCAGAAGCACGGCATCAAGCCACGCTACTCAGTGGCATACTTTGACCAAAAGCAAGACTTCCTCAAGAACAAGGTATGGGTGGACTTCATCCGCAAGAGGATGAAGGTGAAGTGGGAGGCCATTCGGCATTGCTCCGATGCGTACAACAATGGTGGAGAGCTATTGCCAGGTGGCAGCAATAGGAGGACACCGTGGTGGCTAGTGGCGTGCTAGGTTTTGCCCCGTTGGCAGAGACCACGATCATGAAAGCAACATGGATGTCCAACGGTTCCTACCCAACATCTGGCTTGCCAGTGCACCAAACCACAGTGTGGCAACCACCTCCGGCACAATCTATTGAATAAATTGGATTCACAAAAGGGAAAATGGTGATGAATCTTCTGCCAATTGCTGGACACATAAGCGATGCTTGCATCACTCAAAGAATGTACTAGTTTGCTGGCATGTGCTATGTCCTAGCTCTTTTCATATGTAGATTTTTGTGGACACCGCATTATCCACATATTAGTTAAGTGGACAACCGCAGTTGCCCACTTAAAACCTAGTAGCAAGTGCAAACAAATTGTGGCCAGCCGGCAGCTTGCCTACTTACATCCTGATCTCGGGTGCATATGCTAAGTGGTCCTAAACCTAGTACTGTTGGGCCCTCCAGGATGGAACTTCCCTCTTTCCATTCCTCTGTATCATCTTCGTCTGCCTTTTCATTGCATTGGAAGAGGAGTCGCCTGGTGAAACCAAGTTTGGGACCATTTGTCTAGCCACGCCGATGTCCTGTCCCCGACCCATCTTGCTCCTTGTTGTTGCTGTTGAGGGATCCATCCAGCGACGTCACGGAGCTTGAACACGGGTTTGGGTACTATGACCTAGCTAGAATCAACACCTGGTGCAAATTACGGTGGGATCTGAGGAAAAAGAAAGGTGTAACAAGATGTCAAAATACATCCAATAATTTGCGCAACTAACATCGAATTAGATTGTGCAAAACAAAAATCACCCCTATTAAACATGACTAAACATCGTAGAAAGTCAAAAACCACATAAGGGCCTCTTTGATTCATAGGATTTCAAAAACACTGGAAACCAGCACATCTCCACCGGAAAGAAGCATTTTCATTGCTTCGCTAACTGCTGTCAAGGGAAAGATCGGTGGGCGATCAACCTTTTTTTTCTTTCATATTCGATTGGGTCCCGATGACCCTTCCTCATAACACTTATGTCTAGTCTACGTGGATAGCAAGCATTTCCGAATCATCTCTACCTTCTCATTAGCCTCCTGGACAAGATCCAGACCAAGTAACTTCTTCTCTCCGACAGGTGACTTCCGCACTTACTTAGTATAGTGACTGTATGGACTTCTGCCCATATAGTGCTTGGTGGAATGAAAATGTGGGTACCTCACTCACATCTATGATTACAAAGACATGCTCTCTTTAATCCTTGAAAATCATAGGAATTGGTTGGATTATGCCATAGGAAAACACAGGAACTTAATTATGACCATAGTGATTTTTCCAAGTGGTCATTCTCGATGGAAAATTTACTTTCGGAATTGAATACAAAGTGGTCCATAAAAAAATTCATAAGATTTCTAATCCTACAAATTAAATAACCTTTATAGAAAATTTCCTATGGGTTGAAATCTAACAAAATTCTTTTGAATCGAAGAGACACTACATGCATGAACCGATTGTATTGTGAGCAGAAGATAACGGTACTGTGGCCGAGTGGCGTGGCAACTGGCAAGTACCATTGGTAGTACTACCTAGTATCACTACGGATGCAACAAGCCAGAGATAGGCTTGCTACTACCTCCTAAGCCTCCTACTCGTCACATGTGATGTCCCTGATGGATGGACCGTATCCGTGCTACTGTCTGTCCCGGTCGCCGTGGCTCTCGGCTCCTATCGGCCTGATCCATGCTATCTAGCACTGCACTACACTACTACAACTCTAGCTACTAGTAGCTGTGTTACTCGATGCTTGATCTGGACTAGTCCGCGTTTACATGCGTCAAATCAAATCCAAGTCACAGCGAGTTAGTTGATTGAGTCCATGCCATCTGGGCGCGTCTCTTTCCGACCATTGGATATACAGTGGACCAAGTTTCTTCTCGGAAAATACAGGGAGCACAATCTATGCAACTCCAACAGATTGGTTATGAACATGCGTTTGCCTGTTTGTGTGGCACAAAGACTTGCAAGGTTTGTTCAGTCGAATCGCTCGTTAATTTGGTCCATTGTTTCGAGGTTTCTAATCTTCTTATATGCAAGGCATTGCTTTTTCCTGAACGAGGAATTGAGGATGCACGTAAGCCGGTTGATTGGGTGATGGCATGTGAATTACTCCCTCTGTTTCACTGGTCCACATGGGTTAATAGTGATCTGTAATATGAAATGGAGGAAACAGATGTTTGAATACACATGATAAATCCAAGAGAGAAGACCAATGGAAATCACCTATTAAATCCACGGCCGGCTAGAGGTGTCCTAGCTTGTCTTATGCTTATAGGAGACTGTTAAAAAGAAACAGAAGGAAAGATACAATAGTACTTTTTGGACTGAGCTCAGACGAACCGACTCGGCGACACCGCAAGGTTAATTATCCAGTGATCTCTGGCTACATAGTACAACATATGGTAGCTATAGTACAAGCGAGGAAGGATACGCAATCTATTGTCAAATAAGCAACCAGAAAAATCCTAGGTATAATTTTTTTCAAATAATATGCTACATCCAAAAAGGCCTAGAAAGCAACATGCTTTGGTGCTGCTGTTGTTGATCAACAGACGTCACTGTTATATCAGCAAAGAGCAAAATAAATGACCCTTTGTGGGGCGAAACATAATATGTCTTAAAAATATTGAACCTTTATATACCTTAGGTCCATATATTGTCGATATAAGATGACAGACATGTCATAGATATTGAGGGTACTTTTTTAATTTTGCAAGGATATGTAAGGATTTAACCCTTTGTATTTTGTAGTTGTACGGTTTACAAGCTAGCTACATCTTTCCTGCATGCCTCCAAGAAAACAAAACAAAGCCCAAAGAAAGAAGAAAAAAACTTCCATCAGCATGTCAGCACAAGATTTGTCCTTCCCGTTGTTTACTTGTCAATTGTGATATTTCTAGTAACTTTTAAGAAAGATATACTTCATGGACTACCTATCTTCCTACTACGGATGGCTATAAACTATCTTAACACTTTGAAAAGTACATATTTGTAGGACAATACTGAAAGATATACTACATAGACTACATATCTTCCTACTACGGATGGCCATAAACTATCTTAACACTTTGAAAAGTACATATTTGTAGAGAAGTACTGATAAAAAGGAATTACGATCCTATTTGGTTTGGAGCCAAAATTTAGCCAGCCAACGTATGAACAAAGCCAAAAAGATTGGTCAGTAATTGGATGGCTACCAAATTGGCTTGCCAATCTTTTAGATAGATTAAAAAGTTGCCAACTTTTGGCATTGCCAAATATTGACTTGTCAAATTTTGGCTCTAAACCAAGCATCCTCTAAGTGACCAATTGCCCCTCTTTCTCATTGATTAAACTACCGGACATTCTTGAGCTTGTTGCTACATGTATGGAAACATCCCTCATAGGCTTATAGTAAATTTACAGTTACACTGGCAATTGTCGATGGATTATTTCATCAAGGACATAGAAATAGTGTCTTTTTTTGTTTCTGGCGGAACATAGAACATAGTTTAGAAAACTCAGAAATATGAGAAACATACGAATGAGATGCCACGTACTATAGATTCCTAGAGGATCTTAAAACATAGAAATTTTAGAAGTGATGTCTTTGGATGGTACACAAGAAAATCACACAGGAATTTTGGAGAAATGGGGAGAGAGTAGAGAGACATAGAGAGACATAGAGAGAGATAGAGAGAATGCATTGGATTTCTTAGAGGAAAAATAAAATGAGGTTTGAGCTCATGTTAGTTTTTCTATGTAATTGAAGGCATAAGAATGCATACCATATAATTTGAGAACCTCAATTATATGATCCAAATGGCTGTTGTAGGAAAGTTTGCTAAGAATTAAAATCTTTCATTTTTTTAATGAAAACCTTACAATTATGGAGAAACCCACACGCAACTCACGGTTCATTGCAAATGGGCATACATATAAAGTTTCTCATCATCTTAGGTACCAGTACTCACCAAGTCACCAAATGCATGTAGTGTTAAGCAATCGAGTACTGGCAAACTACACCCTTTCCCTAGCTAGTAGCAGCCTCACTATTCAAGTTGCAGCATGGACTGGCCAAACGAGAGGAAATGTACTAGAACTACTCCAAACCAATTATAAATAGTGAGTGCAAAAAATTGGTTACAGGAGCCGAATTTTTATTATTAGCAATTAATAATCGTGAAATTACAGGTTTATTTTTTACTTGACTTCCAATTGTGTATGGATGAACTGTGTGTTCCCTTCTTTCAGATGGGTTTAGGATTCTTCTCTGCCATTTTTTGTTCTCAATTTTTAGAGAATGCTTTAGGGGTTCCTCGTAATAGTTATTTGTGGATGTGGATGGACTAGGTGCCTAATCGAACATTGGGGTATGGAGCTATAAGGGCAATTAATAGATTGCAAGTGGCACTAGTTTACCGATGTTTAACCGTCACTTAGTGAAATCTGAAGATAAGGCTGTTTGTTGACCAAATATAAAGAGCTGATAACCGTTGCTACTATTTTAACTGAGAAGTAATTATTTTGTACATATGTTAGTGTGTTACGGAACTCTGATGAAGGATGAGTTTTATATAAAACATGAAGATCAAAGTATGAAATTTGGAAGCTTTTGTAGTATAGCCGACAGTTTTATTCCAGATATTAAACCAAGTATCGTTGATAAAAATTGGTAATATTTGATATACTTAGGAAGAGATTTTAGAGTATACACTAGTTTTAGAATGTACCCAAGAGGCAGTCTACAATGAGCCGGTAAAACTTTTGCAACTTGTGCACACATTCTGAGCTGATGACATGGAATTGCACTGTGCAAGAAAGTTCGGTGAAAGCACTGTATACATATTAGTCCATTGACCATACTAGTTCAGTGAAATTGAGCCGTATGCATACTAATCTAGTGAGCATACTAGTTCACTGTATGCACTATATGGATACTAATTCGGTAAAGCACTGTATCACGGTATGCATGCTAGTCTAGTGAAACAGAGCTGATGGGTGTTTTGCTCTTCTTCTTTTTCCTGTTTTGCATACTTGATTTTGGATGCATGTGACTGATCCAATGAAGCCGATGACACGGAAGGACTGTATGCATACTACTTTCTTTATTTAACTTGACTTTTCACTGCAGGTACTACCTTAAGAAGGAGAAGAGGCAGGTCGGCCTCACAACAGCGATTTCTGTTTAAGTTTGGCACTGCATAATAAGCCATGCAATTTCCTTTATGTTCAGACTTAGAAATGATGATCTCATATGAAGTGAATATGATGTTTAGATGAGCAATAACTTGATCTAAAGATGCATATCTGTTTCAGATTTTGGTATGTTCTATCTTCTGTTTTAGATTCTTTTTATATTCTATCGTGTGTTCAGATTTTGATAGTCCAGGGGCATTTGGCTCCTCTGATGTGCACAAGGCATGTCAGAAACTGCCGTGCCTTCCTACAAACTGCAAAAGGGTTTATATTTTCTGGACCAAAACTGATAATAAAAACAAGTTAAAAGCGATGAAAAAGAAGAAGGTTTGTCCTTAATCATGTCTGTCTCTGCCGCAGACCACCGGTGCCGAAGCTTGTCGCCACCGCCGTCGCACGCAGCTCGTCAGGGTGCTCGTGCCCTGCCAACCACGACGTCATGCCCGACGCTGATCCTCGAGTCCTCGACGTCAATGTCGTCGAGGTCGAGGTCCGGCCATCTGGTCACGGTGAGGATGGTAGCTGGACGGAGAAGATATCTGTCTCCAGCGACAAGATGTTGCTTGCAGCTTGCGAAAGGGCCGTCGTACTGTTGATGCTCCATTGCTGCAGTTAGCAGTTTTCTTGTTCGTGTGGATCACAAGGATATTGTTTTCTCATTTCTTTTAACTTGCTTTTGCTATCAGTTTTGATCTAGAAACTAACAAATCTCTTGCTCTTTTCCTGTTTGTAGGAAGGCACGGCAGAGGAGCCGAGTCCAGTTCAGGGAGACTGGCGATGCTGATGGAGAGGCTGCCGGCGGCTCGTGGCACTATCTTGTGTTTTAAATCTTGACTTTATCAGTTGGAGCAGATCAGACATTATGATTTTGTGTTGGTTTATCTGTGCACATGTGAATGCGCTATCTTTGTTTATGATGGTATGCATATATCATATGTATATGATCAGTCCGTGACATGGTGTGTTTATCCTACTGATTCTTCTGGAAAACATTCCTTGCTCTTCATGATTATGTGTTATCCTCAACAAGGAACCCAAGCAATTTTGCTAAGCTAAAATAAATTTGGCATGCTGCTTGTCAAGAAGATTGATAACCAGACAATACAATTAATTGCTCAATAAGACTGTTATGCATGATACAAAGATAATAAAACTGTATGTGGAGGTAGCAGTAGGAGAGCTGGAAACTCAAGGACTCGGTGATGTGAGTGGTGTTCCGGATTAACAAGGTGGACGCTGTCTCTAAGAGCGTGCAGCCTGAACGCCAATGTGGACGCTACGTAGAATGGCGTCCTTACTATTTTTCTAACTTATCATTCCACCTTTCCAAAATTTGTAGTTCCGGAAATATTTATTATTATTATTATTATTAAAAATTTCTGTTACGGGAGAGAGGAGAAAGCACAGAGAAAAATGTTGGTTGGTTCCTTTTTTTTAGAGAAAAGGCTGGTTGGGTTGGGTATGGGATTAACAGGGAGATCGTATAGGTAAGACGTGGTTTTTAAAATCCATCGGTAGCTGGTATGTGTCACGTGTGCTAATTAAGGTCTAGGGAAAAGGTAACGTGCTCACATCCTTCGAAAAACCCACGTAAGCAGTTACGAAAACTCACCTATAGCATGAGTCAGGACGTAGTAAGTTCGAAATCTTTAATTTAATTTTATAATGTGGTCGTGAATAAAGATTAGATGGAATCTTTAATTATATTTATTGATTTTTAACATATATATATATATATATATGTGAGTATTGTTGTTTTTCATGCTTAATTTTTTTAGTTTGTTATTTCTTTAGCCATAAAAATTCCACCTTACATTTTTAACATACAATTAAAGCACGGTGTTTTTTTTTCAAATATTTTTCACATATATGAGTATATACTTCATGCAATATATATTATAAAAAATATGTGTGTTGCACGTGTGTGATCGCTAGTGAAAAAGAGTGACTGAACAAAATTAATATATCATGTCATAAAATATGGAATCTAAAATCAACCAGCACTTCGGAAAAGGAATAGTTTTTTAGTTGAAAAATACAGTGGATGACAGAAAAGATAAAGCTAACACTTACAATAAAATTTGTCCTCTTTGTTTCTCATATCTTTATTTTAAGATGCTAAATTATATAATGATCTTCCAATCAAACAAAATTAAGAGTTTTTCATGGATACTTACACCGCTTTCACAGGGCACGATAACAGTAGCACCAAGTGGTGGGAGCACTTGATATTCTTACTTGGTATGGGTACAAACGGAGCGGATGATCGACCAACTCAGTGAAGTTTTTTGGAGCAAGTGCACACGGGTGAAATGCATATCCAACACTATCCGTGTCCAACTCTGTCTTTGGGTAAATTTTTTGAAAACAACGTAGATCATTCATCCGTATCGGCTCCAATTACACCGTAGTTCACAATGCGAAATAGAGTTATTTAAATGTTCGAAAATATATATGTGACTCCAAAAGAAATATAGCAACTTGTACCCTCAATTCTTCAAGACCATACTCACGTGCACTGCCCTGTGCATCTCAATTAGACTGATTTAACCATGCGATCGTAGCAATGTCTCGGATGCTGGGTGCGACATAAGCAGGATGAAGAGGGTCCCCGCGATGGCCAGTGGCAGCTCCGAGGCGGTGACCGGAGGTGATAGCGTGGTGGTTCCTAATGCAGATGCCAGTGGAGCCGGCGGCTAAGAGGTGTTCGCCGTCGCCGCTCGACGCAGACCCCGATGGTGGTGACAACATGGGACGACGGCGACCCGAGGAGCAAGACTGTGATTCTCCACTCCGAAAGCCACTCCAACCAAGTACCTACTATTCTCCTCCTTGTTGAGCAGGCCCTAGTATTCTCCTAGGCAGAGCTAACGATAAAACTCGAGCATGATTAATTCGCGCAGATTGCAGTGCTGCCGAAGATTCCATAACCTGCTGCCACTAGCAAGGAGAAGAGGTCCCCATGAATGCACCCAGCGCTTCGCCCTGCCATTTGCTGCGAAAAGAAGCCGGTTCGGTGTGGACCCAAAACCTATCGCACGATCCATGCGTGGACCACATGAACAACCCTAAAATTTCTTTTCTCGACAACTGCCACGGGTACCAACTAAATCTGCACGAAATTTAGACAGATCATCCCAATGATTTGTTGAAGAAATACCCAAACCCCAACACCACCAGTAGCACGACTACTTTCTCTTTTCTTTTAAGGAAAATAGTAGTCGAGCTGCTAATTTCACTGCGATCGTTAGAACGTTCAAGGCCGAGCTAGACCAGAAAGTAGACGAAAAGAACCTAGTGAAGACCTCTCTGGCTCGAAGGTACCGTAGACACGGAGCAACCTGTATATGGAAACATCGTTTTAGATGATATCCATGAGATCTAGCCCACAAAAGTATAAAAATTTGGACAATATTGACATGTCACAAAAAGGTTCAGATCTAAATTTGATCCACGCATTAAGAAACAGAAGGACAAAATCTGTTATAAATGGTAGCTAATTCAAATTCTAATGTTTATTTATTATTCACATTGTAATTTGCCTTTTTTCCTTGATGTATAGAACAAATTTGGATATGAAATTTTACAACATGCTGATACATTTTACATCAACATCATCAATTATTTCAGAAATTTCTGTGACATTTTGGACCTCCAAGCTGCAATATCTCATGGATCTCACATAATGAGGTGATCTCGTACAAGTTGCTCCCATACATTGGTGCCATGTTATGCTTTTCGTGTATGTAACATTTTTTTTGGTTCTGAGGTCCCCTATCTACTACTACAGTTGTTCTCATCATGCCATAGATCGTCTACCCATGTCTTTGTCTATAAATGATTTGATGATCCTGTATATCGCTTACTTAGCTAGCGATAAATCGTAGAGGAAGCATCATGCATTCCAGCATTGAATGTTTGTTGAGACTTTAGATATAAATTATACAAATTCTCTCTTTAGAGTCGATGGCAGCTAAAACTCCCTTTATTGTAGAATTTTGGGAAGCTTTCTGTGTGCTTAGCATTTTTCTCGTTTTGAGGTCTCTAGCACTCGAGATTTCTTATCGTGACTATGAGGGCATCTCCAATAGGGTGATGTCAGCCTTCCCTTAGAGGTGCCACATAAAATTTTTGTTGAGTTGGAGGAGAGAGAGATAGAAGAAAGAGAATGTTGCCTTCCCTTGGTGAAGAGATGATCCCTTCACACTTAAGAGATCACTATTTTCTCCATTGTACAATATATCTTCCCTTAGACCCATGTTTTCTAGTTTAAATTTAATCCTATATTCATGTATGCATTAGTTGCTAGAGATGGTATCAAGGGATAACCTATTGTATAACATGTTTTTATTGTTATCTCTAGATGACGTGGAAGACATAAGAAAATGCTGCCTTCTCTACTATTAGAGATGCCCTGATGTCACATGCGATAAATCCTCTTTTTTCATGCCCATGTCTTTGTCTAGAAATGATTTGAAGATCCTCCCTATCTCTGTTCTTGTTGACACATTGCACAGCAAGCGTCCTGTATGCTACCAATAAATGCGTTTGTATAATTTTCACGAAATAAATGTGGTTGTGGAAGGATACGAAATTTGGCAAATGGAAATGTACCCATCTTCTATATTAACTCCTCGCTTGTCTAGATGATTGAGCGTTAACGAGAGTACTAGGAGGCACTGAATGGAAGTCGAGTTGTACTATTTCGTGCAGCACGCCAGCACAGCGCAACTCAACGCTTCTCCGTCGGAAAATAACTCGCGTACCGATGAACTAACTTGAGATAGTGAGGTCAGTAAGTGAAACACCTGGTTTGGTGAGGTCAGTAAGGATGTGTTTGATAGCCTGTTCCATGAGAATATCTCACCTCATGTAATTTTAGGTGTGTTTGGTAGCCTGTATTTCAATATGAGCCATGTCCACCTCATGCAACTTACCCCTGCTAGCCATGCCCACCAAAGAACACAAATTTGAGCTTCTCTCCTCAGCACTGCTGGCCCGAGCCCTTCCTCCACCTTCTTCCCCTTCTCCCCGCGCCGCCTCCTCTGGCCTCCTCCCCTTCTCCCCTGCGCCGCCTCCTCCGGCCTCCTCCCTTCTCCCCCGCGCCGCCTCCTCCGGCCTCCTCCCCTTCTCCCCCGCGCCGCCCGTGCCTGAGCCTCACCACTCGTGCCCGAGCCCAGCCGCTTGTCCCCGAGCTCCGCGCCGCTGCTCCTCTCCTCGAGCTCCGTCCGCCGCTGGCTCCCTCCGCCTCAGATCTGTTCGCCGCCCGTG
The DNA here is from genome assembly GCA_019208055.1 of Stipa capillata. Lineage (NCBI taxonomy): Eukaryota > Viridiplantae > Streptophyta > Magnoliopsida > Poales > Poaceae > Stipa > Stipa capillata. The sequence goes on from JAGXJF010002195.1 coordinate 131,342, forward strand.
CCCGAGCCCCGCCGCCCCTGCCCGAGCCCCGCCCCGTTGCTCCTCTCCCCGAGCTCTGGCGCGCCTCCCCGAGCTCCGGCGCTCCTCCCCGAGCTCTGCCTCGGCGTCCCCGATCTCCGGCGCGCCTCCCCGAGCTTCGCCCCGCATCCCCGATCTCCGGCTCGCCTCCTCGAGCTCCGCCTCGGTGTCCCCGATCTCTGACAAGCCTCGCCAAGCTCCGCCGCCCGCCGGTAGTGGCGCATCAGAGGAGGCGACGGCCCATCCCTCCATGGGCGGTGGCTTCAATCGGGAGGAGCCCGAGTGGGCGTGCCGACACCCACTTATCCAACTAATTTTTTTATTATTCTATTTAATTTATTTTATCTTTTTTAAAATTTGATTTGTGAGTTAATCCAGTGAATAAATGGTCTATCTTACTTAATGAAATGGTATGCAAAATTATTTTCTCAGCATATCTTAACATGTCTTAGTTGATACAGGCTACCAAACACACTCTCAGCTCAGCATGTTTCAACAGATACAGGTTACCAAACACAGTACAGTGGTATTCACTCAGCATGTCTAGACTCAGCATGTCTCAAGAAAGATAGCCATGCTAGAGTGATCCAGACTACCAAACACACCCTAAGTGAAACACCTGGTTCAAATTCGATTAATGTTCACGTATATACAGGTATTATTTTATACTCTGTTCACGCTTTGTGTAAAATAATCTTTATTATATACTAAAAATATATTACAATAAAAAAATAAAGAGAGACTAAATTTTTTTAAGAAAACAAAACATCAGACCATTAATCTGATGGACCCTCTCAACTGATAGATCTTCATAATTATACCTAAATAAATCATAGCCAAATAGATTTGTGTAACTGTACCTAAACAGATCACAACCGATAGATTATCACAATTGTACTTAGACAAATCACAACTGATAGATTATTGTAATCGTACCTAAACATATCACATCACATAGATCATCATAACTGTATCTAAATAGACAGCTCAGTACAACGACTAAGCGGGCCGGCTCACGATTTAAACATTTATTTCCCGTACTGATCTAATATCACGCGTATAGATAAAAAAAATAAAGATAATTAAAAATATTTTCCGCTCAATTACACGGGACACCATGCTAGTTAACCTAAAGTTACTGTATTTGAACGCAAATATATATATATATATATATATATATATATATATATATATATATATATATTGGACCGACTATCTAAACTGTCTATGCAAAACTAATCCCGTCACAATTATACATGGGCCAAACATGATTCTACATTAACGGGCTAGGTATTACACTCATCCCCCTCAAGAGCTAACGCTCTCGGCAATACACCGCATACACGACAGATAGCCAGGACCATCACTCTGTACACGCACCGTGCCGTGTGCCCTCCACGGGCCCACATGCACACACAACCTGTAGAAGCAAGGGTTGATGCTCTAGACCACCTGTAATATCCTGACTCAAATTTGATTAATGCCTAGCCCATCTGTGGGGCGGGCCCAGTATATATATGAAAGTGCATCTAGTGCCTCTTAGTGGGTTTTAATGATTAATGATAAACGATTAATGGATTAATGGTTTACTGAGTGTATACATGTGTATAGTCCCCAAGGTAATTGGTTTAACCAGTGGATGTCGACCCCTAAAAAGTTAATGATGAAGAAGGCTTGGACCTAGAAGATTAGTGGTGATTTTCTAGTGTTTAACATGATCAAAAGATCATTTGAGTCTATAGGATAAGCCGCACTATTAAGAGGGGTAAGATATCTAAGCTATTGGAAGAATCTTCATGTGTGCTCAGTCAAATTCTCGGTGATACCGGTTTTGAGAACCGGATGTACCGATATTGGCCTCTGTTGCGACGTTTGATGACTTAGTCATCTCAAGCCTCGAAGAGTTTCAATTACGGCATGACCGGTTTCAAGACCGGTGCTGCCGAGAATGGCCTCTGTGTCGGAGAGTTAGGGAACCCTGCCGCTTAGGGTTTGCCCTAGTTTCATGTTTCGGAAACCGGTTTGTCCGTTCTTGAAACCGGTGCTTCCGGGATATGCTTATGTTGTCTTAGGCTAAGTCCCATTTGATTTGTCTTCGGTTCTACCGGTTTCGTTTCCGGTTGTACCGAGAATCCCTTCTGGACTTAGGTCTTTTTGTGAATGCTGTGTTACCGAGTTGATTTTCGGTTTGACCGCATCTCCTCTTGTGAGAGAAGAACGTGTCATTACTTCAAATCTCTGTTTAACCGTTTGTCAAAGTTGGCACTACCGGGAATCACTTCTGGAAGTGACTCTGCGGAGTAGAATCTTCAATCCTGGTGTGACCGTGTTCCTTTCGAAATTACCGACTTTGAGTTGAAGACTTTCGCTGTGCATCTGAGTTCCTCCAAATATGACCGTTGGTTTGAAACTCGGTGCTTCCGGATTCGTGTTCCGGTTGCTCCGAGGAAGAATCTTTTCCTCCAACGACTCTTTTTTGAGCTGAGCTTATTTATAGCCCCCGACCCCCTGCGGGCTCGGAGGACACTCTGCGCAAAATATTCTCTCTCTCGTACTGTGTGTTCCCCTTTCCTCTTGCTCTTTGAGATCTACTTTGAGAGAGGAAGGATTTGAGAGATCTGAGACTTGATTGAGCATTCAAACAAGAGCTTCTTCGAGCATAGTAATCTTGACTCATTACTCTTAGAAATTTGGCATCTCCTAGCCGGCTAGGTGTCGTTGAGAGCTCCAATTTGTGGATTCACCTCCAACAAGTTTGTGAAGGTTCGGGGATCACCTCAAGATCCCCCACGAGTGATTGAGCAAGTTCTAAGTGAACTTGGCTCAAGGAGAAGAAGGTGAAGTCTATGTGACTTCGGAGCTCTCTAAACAAAGACGTAGAGTTGTTGCCAACAACTTGAACTTCGAATAAATCTTGAGTTTTCTCTCTAACTCTTTACTTAAGTGTTATTCTTCAATTGAGCGAGATCTAGTTTGGTATTTGTTGCTTCACCTTTAAATTGCTTCACTCTTGCATGCTAAACAACAAATTTGGGTAAAATTTGATAATCTCCTATTCACCCCCCTCTAATCGATAGACTTCGATCTTTCAACATAGTACTCCTCTTACATTTTCGTTCTCACTTCGTGTAACAGGTTAACTTGAATGTGCTTTGCTTAGGACGCAATCATATATACGTTGTATCAACTCTATCTAAACTCTCTGTGTGAATACTAATCCCACAACATAACCAGACATGGGTCAAACTGGCCTCTACACTGATTCAATTTTGACTTTGGAATATCATGGATTTGAGTTTGGAATTCATTTTGTCACAATATGCAAAGATTACAGGTTAAAGTGCTTAACGGAGATTTTATACGAGGACTTGTGCAAACACTACTACCGATGGCTAATTCCGAGCACGTAAAGCTTGGGATGGTAACCCAGTTTGTTCGCATAGCTTGTTCACATACCTTCTTGTATTGTAGATTTGAATCTAAGATTTAGAGAACTACTATCTTCTGCCGTCCTAGTTATGTGCCCCTCCTCCGATGCTCTTCTCTCTCTCAAGACGGCAAGCTCTTCATCTCACTTTGTCGCTAGCTACACTGCCCCGCCGCCTCGCCGTGGCGCCGGCTGCCCCCTCTTTCTCGCCATCCCATCCCGCTCAGCCTAATATTTAGTGAATCATCGTTTCATCTTCTCGCCCTTTACCGTTTTTCTTAGAAAACATCTAATAGACGCACGTGCACACACTCGTTATCACATATATGCATTCACTTAAGATAGACAAAGTGGAATTGACAAGTCATCGAAGAAAAAGGTGGAATAGACAAGTGAAATCTGTGGTCATCCACATGTTTGGTTCAAGGAACAAGAAGAGGCGGTCTGGGATCCACCCCAACGTGACCACGTGTGATTAGTTCGCCCGATCTTCTATGGGGTCACCGCCCCCACCACTCATTTCTCTATTTTTTTTTGTTGTTGTTGAGGAAACCTCGTTTCTCCTAATTCTCTCTCTCCAAGACGCAAGCGCCGCAACCCCATCTCTCTGGCCGGAGCCGCCATCCAAGGAAGCCAGCGGGCGGAGCAGAGCAGAGCAGAGGAGTGCTACCGAAGAGGCGGGGGGGTGAGCAGAGAATAGGGCGATCGAAGAGAAAGCCGTCGGGGCAGGGGAGGCTTTGGGTGCGTTGGGTTCGTCAATTTGTGGTGTCTTCCTCCACTGAACTCAAATACTCAGTTACTCATAGCACTGAGCTCTCGTGAAGATGTAACTCCCGTTCCAATCAGGTCCCTTTCTCTCCAACTCACCAACCAATCTTTTAAAGAAGTGTTTTATTGCAGAAAACGGTGCAGTTAGCAGGACACATCCTCCATTGTGATCAAAATGATTTACTGATGCCTTTTAATATATATACTTGTGGAAAATACAAGGGTCAAGCTAACCACCATCACCACTCTGTACAGAGAGATAACTAGCTAGAACGAAAGCAAAATCCAATTCGTCACTCCAACCAAACGCTGAACAAAATCAGTCCGTTCCATCCCATACGCCTAACTTAAATAAAGTATGACATTATTGTATTACTCCAACCAAACAACCAGCTAGAATCATTCCAATCATTCTATTTCGATCCATCTTATGGTTTTAGAATAATTCCATTCCATTTGGTAACTCGCTAACGGATCTAAGAACATTTTAAAGCCTAGACAAACCGGAAGGCAAGGTGTTTAGAATACTATTTTTTATATATAGATCATAGTGTAATATATGATGTCGCGCTGTCAACAAGTCTAGTACCTCCAACCAAACACTCACTAAACTATGTTATCCACTCTCATCGAGCATAAATACTTACACATAAAACCTAAACATAAATGCTTACATGAGACTTAGACTCACTTGATTAAGTCACTGCAAGTCAACCTGTATGTCACCATTGAAAGTAAATTTCACATCCATTAAATACATAAATAGTCAAAACCGGGGTTCAATTCACGGTGAGTAGGGTGTGCAATGCAACCACACAGTGGTGGAGCCTAGAGTTTTTCGAAGCCCGAGCAAGTTGCGAGCGCAATCAGTAGGTTCGCCTTGTTTGGTGGCCAGAACACCATTTTTATGCCTAAGTCACTGTAGAACCTCACCGGAGTATAGTGTCACGTCGCCGGCAAGCCTGGGTAGTGGAGGGACAGTTGATTCATCGCTGCGACCACACCTTATTGACCATCCGAGCTGTTACTCCACAATTTTAATTTTAATTTATATTCACTAATAGAACACTATCATAGTTTGTGTTTAGACTTTTAGGGTCCCATCCATTTTCTGATACTAATAAACTGGACTGAGTACAGTTTATGCAACAAATAAGAACAGCCCATATATCAAATCAGTACGCGTTATCGTGAAACAAGAAGCAACTGGAAGTTGTGGTGGTGGACGCACCCCCAAATACCAACCGGCCACAGCTGGTTAGGTTTTTAAAGTTTAAACCCTCCAAACCCCCCCAACCCCACCCAATAATCCATCCCCTTAACAACAGCAGCAATAATAAAGATGAAGAAAAGAGAGAGAAATTTCTCTGGAGACCCTCACATTCTTTTATATTGGTAACAGATGTTAGTGGTTGGTGTTTATTTTATTTATATATTTTGGGGCCAGGAAGAAGGAAGAAGAAGCAAGGAGGGAGAAACTAGAGAGAGAGGGGTCCTCTCTCCTCCTTTTGCTTTCTTGATATTGTTATCTTGGGATCTGATTTTGTCCCCATACTGGCTGAGAAGGAGAGAGGGATTGATTTTCTTTCTCCTCACCTCACCTCACCTCACCTCTCCCCAAGGGCTCAAGATCAGCTTGGGTCTCGTGACAGCAATCTCTGCTCTTTTGCCCTGCCTCCCATGAGGAGCACACCCTCATCAGGTCTCCGCTCCTTTTTCTCAATATTCTATCCCCCTCTGCATCATTGGTTCTGCCCCTGTTGGTTGCACAAGCAGCAGCACTAACAGAAATTCTTTGGCGCATATTCCCTGGATACATGATTTGGTTGCTCTGGTTCTTGGTTTTGCTTCAGGAAATTGTGTAGTCTGATCTTGGTGGGTGCAACTAATCCTTTTGTTTTTCTGTAGTGCTGCTATGAGCTCAATGATTGGTTGGTCTCTCTGAATTATGTGTGGTGCTTGTGTGAGTGCACAAGGTTTTCTTGGTTCTTGAGGGTGGTGGTGATAGAGCTAGGTAGTCTCTCTGAATTGTGAGGTTTGTTGGAGTCTCTGAGTTCTTTAGTTGACTTGGGGGCTCTGGAGCCATGAGAGACTGAGAGCCCCGTCTGCAGATTTGAGTGGAGTCTGGAGGTCGTGTGATGGTGTTGGAATTGGCTTTCTTGAGGAACTGAAGGTATTGGCAGCTCAATTGATGGTCCTTTTTACCTCCTCACCTCAAGTTCTTGGTTTTCTTGGTGTTGATGCTTGTAGAAACTATCCCTGGTTCACCTCTTGGGTCCAGAATTCTTGGTTACTCTCTTGGATTCTGGGTTTCATGGTGGTCTTGGTAGCTGAATTATTATTTGATATTGGAGGGGAGTTCTGAGTTTCTAGTTGCTTCTCCAGCTGTCAGTAGAGCTGGCTTTTGGGGTATAATGCTAGAATTGAGCTTGATTATGGTGGAGCGCTTTTTGATTTTGTCGCTGATTCTTGAATCTTTTCTTCCCTTGGATGCCTGCTCGCGAGCCATGCTTTTAAAGCCCTGGTTATCTTTTGTCTCTGTTCTTTTATTTGTTTGAGTGGTTCTTGTGTTGGATTGCTATCTTATTTATTATCAATGCAATGGAATTCTTAGCTCTTCTCATCAGAATTTAAGTTATTCTATTGTGCGTGACAACTGACAACAAGGTTTTGCCTTGGACATTTCTCCTGGTTCCGCCTCTTTCATATCATTAAAACTAATGCAAAATTTGAGCTGCAAACAAGTGGGAAAGTAGTTTCTATCTAGGTGGTTCTAGCTAGCCATCTCATGCCATTCCATCTCTTCTTTCAGAGTGATTCCCAAGCAGGACGCGCTCATATCTTGTTGGCTGTTCCTGAGCTGGTGAAGGAGCTCTGAGGAGTCTTGTGCACGCCCCCTTGGCCATCGATAATTGATCGAATAAGGTACATATAATCGTTTTTTCATTCAAGAGGAATTTTTTTCTTTCAAAGATCAAAGTATGCGCGCTCTTGCAGTTCTCTTGTGTTTCTGTGGTATAGAATCGATTATCTGCTTGGGCTCCTTGAGTGGTTGTGTAATTTTGGTGTGACAAAAGGAATTTACAACCATATTCTCATCATCTTGGTAAGGAAGGTGCAAAAAGCCAAGAACCTAGCTGAGCTCATAGATGAAGGACCACCTGTACCTTTAGCCTGCAAACAAGCATCTTGCCTTGTCACTTGTAGTGTCCTATTTCTTGAGCATAATGTCTGTTTTATTCCCTACAAATGTAAGAAAAAAAGAACAAAACAGTGATACCTGCTGCCGGAACTAAGGGTCTGAGGCTCTGGGCTTCAATCACTCGTGACTGGCCTTTGTTTGTATCTTGTGTCCTTGCAGAAGAAATAGAACCATATCTTTTGAAAAAAGAAAAGAAAAGAAAGAACTGTCAATTACACGGTGGTTTAATTTGTTCAATTGTTACTGTTTTACGACACGGTCAGTTCTATTTCGTCATTTGGCATACCATCAACTGTCTCAGAGATGATTACTTGTTCAGTTAGTGTTTTTTTTCTTTTGGTGTTATGTTCAACTCTTTGTGTTTCCCCTTTTCCAGGCAAGTCAATCAAAATTTTGGTTTGGTGAGCTCTACAGTTGCTTCTACATACATATCCAATCCTTTGCAGTAATCTTGATAAGCGAGCAGTCAAAGCTGTGACATGTCTACTTATTACTCGAGCCCAGGGAATGAAAGAGACTCGCAAACCATGTATTCAGTAGACTCAGGCAACGGATCATATCCCGTGTCATCAGCCCTAGGAAACTTGTTTTATTCAAACAATGCATCTTCTGGACCATATACTGAATTCAGTGGCATTATCCAGCCTCAGCAGAATTTCATGGAGCTGCCTGGCCATCCTTCAGCAATCTCATCATCAGGAGAACCTAACATGGTCACTTCGCTTAGAGAGCAACGCTCCTTTGGTCCTGTCAAAGATATGAGAAATGAGATGTTAATGCATTTCATGGATGGAGCACAAAGCGGCACTGGTGATCTCATCCACAACGATGCCCATAACAGTGGGCAGCTCGAGTTTGGCCTATTGAACAACCACAGTTCGACTGGTGTTCCATCAGCACCAGGCCAAGGATTGTCTCTGAGCCTCAACACGCATGTGCTGGCACCGTCATATCCATACTGGTCTGCAAAGCCAGACTTGATGGCTATGCAATCCTACCAGGGTGATGACAACAGAATGAAGAATATGCAATCAGAGGCCTCACAGGCAATCAGGAATTCGAAGTATCTGAAGGCAGCACAAGAATTGCTTGATGAGATCGTCAGTGTTTGGAAGAGTATAAAGCAGAAAGCACAGAAAGACCAGGTTGAAGCAGGAAAAGTGGAGGGCAAAGAGGCTGATGGGGGGTCGAAAAGCGAGGCGGTATCTTCAAACCCGCAGGAGTCTACTGCCAATGCGGCAGCTGAGCTTCCTGCGGCTGAGAAACAAGAGCTCCAGAATAAGATGGCGAAACTTTTAGCAATGTTGGATGAGGTGTGTGAGTCTATTGCCCCCATGCTTTACTATTGAAATCGAACTGAAGTACCATGACAATTCGCTTTTGCTTGACTAATTGCTATAGCTGTAATCAGCATGAAGATCCACACACTCATTTATGAATGATTGAATTCACTTATAATATACTAACGGAGCAAACTCAACTTCAGATGTTCCAACCTAAAGTTCCATTAACAAATACTATCATGTGGCAATTGTAGCTCAGTTTTTCTCATATATCAGAAGTCAACTCAATTGTTGTTCCTTTTGTTGTCTTCTTAGAAAAAAGTAGTTGTTGGAATTGGAATCCCCACCCAATCAGGAGGCATAGCCTAAATATTGACTAAAGTAACATAGATGGGTCATGGTCTGTTCAGAATTGTTCGGCTTCTAACAAGAGCTTCATATGTTAGGCTTCTTGGAGAAGTTTGGAGGGATGGGTCAAAGGTAGTAATTCTAGGTGGGTCTATCCTTCTTTAAGAAGCTTAGCAACCAACATTTAACAAGGCTTAAGCTTGTACATGCTTAAGTTTTTAGCTCAAGTCTCTCCAAACAAATACTGAGAATATTTTGGAGTAGGAACTGCCACATACATCCTACTACTATTCTGATCAACTAGATCACCACCAACTTTAGAAGAAAGTCACCAACTTTAGAAGAAAGTCACGTTTACTTGCCTATTAAAATGTCGAGTAGCTGCAAGATCTAAAAACAATTCTCCCTCAAACAACACAAACGCCTTAACATAGGATCAATAAGAGGAACAATGGGTTTACTGGCAAGCTAATGGTATTCTTATTTTTCTGTTAGTAGTTAGTACACTATATTACAATCTTGGGATGTTGGTTCATTATCTTTGATAGTGGAACCCGGGGTGTTTTGCCTCGCATGGAAAAAAAGTTAGTACACTATATCTTCAATAAATTACTTGAACATCAATCTAATATTTTTCAGGTGGAACGAAAGTACAAGCACTATTATCATCAAATGCAAATTGTGGTCTCATCTTTCGATATGGTTGCTGGATCTGGAGCTGCCAAACCTTATACTGCAGTTGCCCTTCAGACAATATCACGGCATTTCCGATGTCTGAAGGATGCTATCAACGATCAGATCAATGTTATCCGGAAGAAACTTGGAGAAGAGGAGAATTCATCCTGCAAAGAGGGCAAATTAACTCGCCTCCGTTATATTGATCAGCAGTTGAGGCAACAGCGAGCTTTCCAACAGTATGGTATGTTGCAGCAAAATGCTTGGAGGCCACAAAGGGGACTGCCTGAAAACTCAGTTTCAATTCTCCGTGCTTGGCTGTTCGAACACTTCCTTCACCCGTAAGTTGCTTATTCTTATGTACTTATTTGCACTTGACCCCCTTTTTGCTTTGTTCTCATGACAGACACTTTTTTCAGGTATCCAAAAGATTCCGAGAAGCTAATGCTAGCGAGGCAAACTGGTTTAACAAGAAGTCAGGTACTTTTTTTATGTATTTTATGAAGATAATTTGTTAGCTTTATCACAATAAAATTTGTTACTAATCATTGGCATGCATTAACATTATTAAAATCTACGTGCACATGTTGGGATGATTAAGGGCCTGTTTGTTTGGGCTTTTATTTGGCTTTTGGACTTTGGCTTAAAAGCCAAAAAAGCACCTATTTGGCCCTGTTTGTTTAGGCTTTTTTTGGCTTCTGAACTTTGGCTTCGAAGCCAGAAGCCAAAAGCCAAAAACAGGTAAATATGTGCTTTTCTGGTTTCGAAGCCAAAATCCAAAAAGCCAAAAGCCTGCCAAACAAACAGGCCCCGGCTTTGGCTTTTCAAAAGCCACCCTAATGCATCTCGATGTCTATCCATGTGCTGCGAACTTTTTGATCATGCTGCAGGGTTAGCATGTATCTCCAGAATCTGCAAATTGGTCATCTTAAATTTATTAAATTCTGCTCCAGCAATAAATAACTTGTCAATAGACCCTGTATGCTATTCTGGGACAACAGACACTGAAAACATGTTGGGTATTTGGCTTTGAATGTGTGCAAATGATTTCTGAAGGCTACCTGTCTTTCTGTAGGACTTCACATTCTGTACCAAATCAATGGATATAATCAGTTTGCTGAAACTCATGTATATTCTTCTTTGTCTTAGATTTCAAACTGGTTCATAAATGCCCGTGTCCGCCTCTGGAAACCGATGATCGAAGACATGTATAAGGAAGAGACTGGGGAGGCAGAGCTTGATTCAAACTCCTCATCTGACAATGGACCAAGAAGTAAGGACAGAGTGGCATCTTCGGAAGAAAAGGAAGATCTGAAATGCTCTATGAGTCAGGCTTGCCAAACCAGTCAGCTGGGTGAATCCAAAGCCAACATTGGGATGATGAATCTCAGTGGAGCACCGGGCAGCTTCCACAATGAGGCAAACTCCGATGATGGCTTCATGAACCTATTGTTGAAAGACCAAAGACCGGGCGAAACAGATGGTGGTCTCCTCCATGATGCCGTTGCCCATCACTCCAATGAGAGCGCTCGGTTCATGGCTTACCATTTGGCGGAGCTTGGGGGATATGGAAACAACAACGTGTCGTTGACGCTAGGCTTGCAGCATACCGAGAACAGTCTTTCAGTTCCAAACACTCAACAGCCAGGCTTCGCTGGCGTTAGGGAAGAAGACAATTACAACACAACTGCTCCTCCCATGGTTGCTGCTGCTTCTTCAGACTACGAGTCGACGAACCAAATAGATCAACGGCAACGGTTTGAACCGTCGCCTCTGATGCACGATTTTGTGGCCTAAATGCCCATATAACAAAACATTGGTAAAAATTGGAGGGGAGGGGGGATTTGTAATTTGTAGTGCCAGGAATAACATGCCCGAAAAAACATGAAAATTGTAGCTGTAGTTGCATTTGGTACAGAGGAGGGGTAATAGCATCAAATGTAATATAAGTTTAGGTGGTGGGGGAGTGATAGGGGTAAATAATCTTGTAAAGATGAATGAAATGCATTATACGTGTAAAAGATTATGATTTAAGAACCATCCTGTAAAAAGTAACCTGTAATGGCTACTTATGATCCAGGTATATATTGTGCAGCCGGTTTAACCACAAACAGAGGGGGAAAAAGAAATGGATTGCATGATAATCCTAAGCTTTTCTTAAGTTTGCTGCAGGCTTTATGTTACTGGAACTCTTGAAGTACCAGCTGCTGCTCTCCTTTTTGTCCTGCAAAAGGAGTTGAAGTATGCTGTTTGGAGATTGTGATAGTAAAAAAATATTGTCGGAAGCTTATTTCTGCGATATTAATAGAAAACGTATAAATTAAAAAAAAATTCCCTTCAGGTTTAAGTTATTGGAGCTGAGTACCAGCTGCTGCTCTCTTTTTTCTTCATCTTATAACATGCGTTAATGTTGTCTACCTTTGGATATAGCTTGTCAGGCGGTGTACTCAAATATGTAAATACCTGGTCATTTTCGTGGCAATTTGACTTGGTAGGCCGTGTCGGTGCAGGGCAGGATATAGCGTCTGATGGTGGCAGTGGGCGGCCCGGGGACCGGGTTGTATTTGTACGAGTAAATGCGCCCTGCTACTGCTGCCATGTGGGCCCGAGAACCATACTCCAGGTTTTCTTTTAGAAGTATACCTCAATTTGTTTTCTATTCTTTTTTAAGGTCCAATTTGTTTTCTGTTGTCTCGACCATCCGAAAGTCAGTCACCAATGAGATTCTGTTTGTCTGCATTGTTACTCTGAAAGGTTTTCTTATCTTTAGATATCATCAGATCTGAATCGTCAGGTTATGTAAGCAAGAATTGGACGGCTCGAAATCCAAATGGAGGAGTATAACGCAGGAAAAGGCAAAGTAGTTGTGCTCCTGTGGATCTGGTGGATAGATCATGCTTATGATGATAATACGGATACCCTATATAACAGCCCGAATAAAAAAAATTTCTCTCTCCGCTGACGTCAGCGGGGGCCCACCCACTGATGCCAGCCGCCACGAGGCGCTGCCCCGCGTCCTGCCCAGGGCTGGCCCCCCCTGCCCCGCGCGCCCCGGCCTCCCCGCGCCGACGCGTCGCCGCCGACCATGCTGGCGGTCGGCCGGCCGCCCCTTTTCCCGCCGCCCTCCTCCTCTCTCCCTCTCTCTCCTCCTCTCCTCCGGTCCCGCCTCCTCCTCTCCCGCTCACCGCTCGCCGCCAGCCGTCGCTCCGCCGTCGCTCGGGGGAGCCCCGCCGCCACGCCCCCGCCGACGCCGACGCCGACGCCGAGCCCCCGGAGCTCCCCTGACGCCGGTGCCGCCCCGCCGCCGCCGTCGCCGACCCCGTCGCCGCGCCCGGTGAGCCCCGCCGCCTCCCCCCTTTTTTCCCCCGTGGCCCACGGCCGAAAACCGGCCCTGCCGCCCGCGAGGCCGGCTGTTCTCGCCCGGTGGGCCGGACCCTCCGGGTCCAGGCCGGACTCTCCGAGGCAAAACCCTGATTTTTTTAAACGCCTTTTTGAAACATGTTTATTATCGCATGTGCATGAAATCATAACCCGACAGTCACACCATATACAAGTATACGCGTATACATATGCAAACCCTAACGGCAATCTTCCGATCTTTGTTCCCGACCCTCAGAAACATGGATCCTAAACTTCTCATTCCTTCCACCCATCATGCCGTCAACAAAACCCTAAGATCAAACTCGTCGCCCTATTTCTTAAATAGGGATTCTTACAGACAGAAACCCTAACTAGCATATCGCATGTGCCAATCCTCATCCAAAAATTCCAGAAAAATTCCAGGGGTCACATATAACCATTCCACACTTAATTATAAAATAAAATATAGTAGTCTAGTTCAAATATTTTTAAGGACATTTAAAAGTGAATCGGGCGCTAGATAATACTCTGAGCTGCAACCCTATCAAATCAAACTTGGAAAAATCCCATAAAATCACACCTTACTCCCTTTAGTACCTGAACCACGAATATGCAAAAACATAACTATGTTCAGTACAAAAATCGGGTATGCACTACATCAAACACCTTGCCCTCTTTTACCACTTACACAAAACCAAGATCAATGCCCCAACCATTGGACCAGATATTTCTTCCAGGACAGCTATTCCACACTGCACACACGTGCATGTCTTTTCTCCCTGTCCAGAGATGCCTATTTGTCCCCTTTCTCTTTAAAACCAATCGACGCTCATCAGGGTATTCATGACAAACTCTATCTGTAAGTTAGGTTGGTGCCAGACCTACATGTGGTTATCTGTCCACGTATCAAAAACTCCCCTGACATCGCTGTACATATCAAGCCATCTCGGAATGCCCACTCGACACCTCATGCCGCCGGGTTCGCGCTCTGGCACGACATGGTACGCGCACTGGCAACCCATGCCGGCGTCGGCATGACCTCCGTCACCAAGGCCGCGTCACCCGCCGCTAAGGAGCGCCGTCTAGCGAGCCATGGAGCGCCACAGCATCAATTGCATCCCTTCCCGCCGCAGCTCCTCGCGGATTGCGCCTCGAATCGACGCACCGCCGGGCACGGCCAAGCGCAGCGGACATTGTCCCAATCCTACTGCCCCGGGCTATAAGAAGGCGCTCGGGCCTTCCTTTCTTCCCCACAGCAGCTTCTCCTTCACCACCCCGAGCACAAGCCGTACCAAATTCTTCCTCCAAGCTCCAAGCCGACCACCAAGTTCAAGCCCCAACCTTCTTCCCCCTTGCCGTTGTCCCAAGCCTAGCTAGCTTGTCTCGGATCCTCTACTGCCGTACGCTTGCTAGCCAAATAATCCATCTGCTGTGGCCCCTCTTACCTCAGTAGCCCTTTCCCCGCTCTGAATTGGAGGGCCAAGCTCCACCGCCGGAAACCGAGCGCACCGAAGCACCACCGCCCCCTGCATTCGGTCCCGAGCAACCATGATCTTTTCCCAAACCAGCATGTGAGCACCCCTTTTCTTTTCCTTAGCAGCCGAAAGCCACCACAGGTGGTGAACCGCTGGCCACTGGCTCGTGGGCCCCGATGCGGACCAGGCCCACCGCCTGAGGGTGGACGCGCATTGCCCCCAGCTCGCCTCCACAGCTCAGGAAACGTATTTCCGTTCTTAAGGAAGCGCACTCTGCTCTGAAAGCTGGTTTTATTTCGATCCGACGCTGGTTCAACCGGTTCAGTACATTCCAAGCCAACTTTGCCAACTCTAATACCGGTTCTGAAACCCTAGAAGAAATTGTAACATCCCCATTTTTATTCTCTTTGACTGTGCATCATGGCATGATATGTCATTGCATTAATCGAATCAAGAATTTAGCTAGAGTTTAAATTCAAAGGAGAGGTTGCAACCCTAATCAAAGTTTTAAAGAAAACTTAAAGAAACCTAACATCTAGTTGGAATCATGTGAATTGTGAAGAAACCAATTTAAGAAGAGGCTGGAAGCTAGTGTTAAATTTGAGCAAGAAGTGGAAATTGAATTCAATTACATTGGAGCGAATTTTTGAATAGCATAAAAGAAAGGGTTCGGAATTGATTTAATCTGCAAAACAACTTTAAAGTTTGAAAGCAAGCTTCAGAGGGAAA
Source organism: Stipa capillata (assembly GCA_019208055.1). Lineage (NCBI taxonomy): Eukaryota > Viridiplantae > Streptophyta > Magnoliopsida > Poales > Poaceae > Stipa > Stipa capillata. The sequence continues at coordinate 146,627 of JAGXJF010002195.1, forward strand.
ATAAAATCTTTGGGATGGCTGGGAACTTTGCCTTGAAGCTATTTGAATTAGAGCCAAAAATTGAAGTCAAAAGGGGATTAGAAAAGAGAAACAGAAAATGAAAAAAAATAAAAACCTAATCTACCCTAACCCTACCCGGCTGGGCCTCTTTCCCCGGCCCATTTCCTTTCTCCTGGCCCGCCCCGGCCTACCCGACCGCCCCCTTCTCCTTCTCACGCACGCCCCCTTCTCCCTCCTCTCTCCTTCCTCACCCGGCGCCACCTCCTCTCCTCCATGCCGGCCGCGTGGCGCCTCCTCTCTGCCGCCCGCGCCAACTCACCCGCCTCTCGCCCGAGCCCCCTTAAAACCCTCCCTCGGCAGCTCCGCGCCCCTCCCTCTCTCTGCTCCCCTCGGCCCCACCGCCCCCGTGCGCCATTCTCCTCCTCCCGAGCTTGCCCCGGAGCGCCGCCGCCGTCTAGCTCCGCCTCGCCGTGCCCCTCCACCCTCCCTCCGTCACCGGCGCCCGAGTTCACCGCCCCCTTCCCCGCCATCTCCTCCCGTCGCCGCCTCGGGTGCTCCTCCCCCGCTCGGAGCTCGCCGCCCTTCCCGCCGCTCGTCGCCACTTCGCTCCCCGTCGCCCTCACCGGTCGCCTCCTTCCTCGGCCTTGCCTCCATCCCGACGCCGGAACCACCTCGCCGCACCGCCCTGGTCGCCGCTTCCCGAGCCCCCGCCGGTGAGCCCCACGTCGCCGCCCGAAGCCCCCGCGCTCGCCGCCACCGGAGCCGACGCCCCCGAGCTTCTCCTCCAGCCCGAGCCTTCGCCGAGCCAACCGCTGCCACACCCGACGCCTCCTTCCCGCCGGTGAGCGCCGCCGGCCAACCGAGCCACGGTTCCGACCGGGCGGTTGAGGGCCCTAATGCCCAGCAGTAGCTAGTTAGGGCATAGATTAGTAGGTTAGTTAATTAGGTTGGTAGATAGTTAGGTCAGTGGGGTAGTTGATTTAGTTAGGGTTTAGTTAGTAGCTTAATTAGACTAAGTATAGTTAATGGTATTCTAATCATTGCTAATGATTGCTAAGCAATATCTCATCCGACATATTGATGACTGGAATGAATAGCTACCAGTGCATTAGTGAGTGAATTGAAAGTGTTTCAATGACAGCCGGGCCCTGCATGTCAGAAAATTAAGAAAAGATAAAAGTAAAAAAAATGCTATGACATGTGGGTCCCCCATGTCATTGGCTTGGTCAAAGTTGACAAGGGGCCCCACTGTCATCTGCTAGAGCTAGGCTATATTGAGTAATAAAAGTATTTCCTGTTATTTTGCTGAGAAAAATACAACAAAGGGATTTAAATTGATTTAAATCTTGTTAAATTTGTAGAAAATTCATCGGAACTCAGAAAAATGCAAATAATATATCAAAATGTTCAGAAAAATGAGAACTATTCAATTACATCATGTTCATCCATGTTTGCATGCTAGGAAAGATGAAAATGTCTAAAAACTCCATTCAGGGTTTCCCCGAACCCCCGGAAAGCTTCGGATCGCGATATCTTGCGCGTCCGGACTCCGATTAACCTGATTCCAGTTGCGTTAGTTTTCAATTCGAATCCTCTAGCTCATGGAATACATTGCATCTCATGCTGAAGTTCATCATCGTGGTGTTCACACTACGCTTGTTTCTGTGTTTTCGTTCTTCCGATAGGACCGGAGGATCACGCCGAGTATAACTTTGAGCAGGAACAAAACCTAATCGTTGAACAGCAAGGCAAGCAGCCCCCTTTGAACATATTGCGGATATCCCATTATTTGCAAATCTATTATTTGTTTTTAAATCCATATTGCATGCGTTCAACTAATATTTTATGCTAAGGATTAGCCCTATTCCTTGCATGAGAACTTATTTTGTCGCTCAATCAACACCACCGACCCTCCCAACCTGATTAGAGTAGATTACTTGTTGTGTTAATATTGCTTATACAGCTACTGATGCTTAGACCTGCTTAGTCGGGTTCAAGTCGTAATTCCTGGGATGGCAGACAAAACACAATACTCTGGATGGGTTAGCGGTTAGGTGGGTGTTCACCGGGGATGGCTAATAATCCTGACTAATATCAAATCGGGCATAGGCGAGAGGCCATGCTCGGAGCATGGTGGGTTGTCTCGTTCATCCCCACAAGGACCGGTTCCCGGTGTCCTTTCGAACCAAGATTTGCGTGCTTCTACGCGGGTGGTATAATGGGCCACCCACGACCGAATAATCTGTCTAGGCTTAGGATATGAGCCGCATAGTTTGCCGTTTTTGTGACTTGGGTGCGTGGAAAAACCAGGAGGTGGTGTGAATGCAACAATATAGGAGTGAGGGTTACACACGGTCTGGGACCGAGGATGTATCACCTGCCACAACTAGTGGGACCGCGTCGAAGTATCGCCGAACTGTCGTTCGCGGACTAGCCTATTAGGGCGGCTCATACCTAGGTCAAAAACATTGTAAAGGTCGTGTTCAACCACCCTTTGCTAGCACACCTCGTGAAAGTGTGTACTCGGTAGCACTAAGAGTCGGTTGATACGCGTAGGTAAAGATGTACACCCCTGCAGGGTTTAAACTATTCGAATAGCCGTGTCCACGGTTATGGACAGCTTGGTGAGAATCCACATCGAATTAGACGAGTATAACCCTAATCTAAACTTGCCAACTTTAAGGATTTGGTTTTAGCGATTGCTTCCTCCCTGGTGGTCGAGGAAGAATCGAGGGTTCCGTGTGTTCGACGGTCTGCTATAGGTTTTATTATTCAGTTTCAGCTCCTCTCCTTGCAAAGTATTCCAATAGACGGATTTCAATCTACTTACAGGTATTGCGAAAGAATAAACTAGCTTTCTGCAAAAATAGTCCACAAATAGCCCCTTCTTGATACCTGATGCATCTATTATTAATTTCCCCTGTAAGTCTTGCGGAGTACATTTTGTACTCACCTTGCATTCGTTGATATTATTTCCGTGCAGAGGAAACCACTCCCACAGCGGAGGGTTTTTACGTTGAGGTAGACGCCGACATCGACTAGTCGCTGGTGATCCCGGGCAATGGTCCTGCCCTGGGTTCGGCAGCTTGGTTTGTTCTGCCGCCGCTTTTGGCCCTACCCTTAGGCATCTCAGCCAAACTTAAACTTCCGCTGTGTAAATAACTTTTGGTTGCGTATATGTTGTTAAGTTTCCGAACAACTAGTATTATTGCAGTTTCGGTCGTAGAGTCTCTGTTATGATGCTGGTTTGTTCTCCCCCTGTATCGTGTACAATGCGTGTATGTTTGAAGTGCATGATGCAGGTAGGATTTCAGGGTCTTTAACGTAGAGTCATTAAGTTTAATTACTCCTGTGAAGCGACTCTCCACTGAGAGGTTGGAAACTATATCACCCTACTCCAGCCGCGCATTAGTTTGCCAGGACGAGGTCGGGGTTGATGTTCCGGCTCAGTGGGAAAGAGTGAGGAGACCATATCACCCTACTGCTCTGTGCATTGAATTGCCGGGGTAAGCTTTGGGGTTGACGTCTCGGGCTATTCGAAGCCATATCACTCCACTCCTCTCGGATTTGACCATCGTGAGTTGAGGTCGGGGTTGACGTTTCGACTTAGCGAGTGATTCCTCTTAAGACTCTCTGTTACGGAATCTGGGGTCCGACAGAAATTCCCATCTTTTGGTTCAAAGAAATTTAAAAATTTAAACTCTCAATAGTTAAAAACAGAAAGGACTAGAATAGGGCTTTTCTTTCTTTTCTTTAAAAATGACATATACGCTGTAAAATTTATTTCTAATATCCTCCGACTTACAACATATTATGACGTGGCCCATAACATCTTAACGCATGACATATTCACCCGGACAAATGTGTTTTCCCTTGATTAGCCACTATAGAGCTTAACCATATATAGTTCAATATGCATAAGAAAAGTCCTTTCATTTCACGCTAAGTTACCGATGACCAAAGTCTTTTCTTTTAACCCCGAACTTGTGAACCTAGAGCTTACCAGGTATTCACCAATAGCATCCTCTATGCTCAGATACCATATAACCCTAGGTCCGATAGCTCGGCGATCAAATAAGCGTATCTTCCGAAAACCCTAAAACTAAGATGTTTAATAGTCCATCGTGCCAACATCATGCATATCACATCTGATTTTATCTGAAGTTTCTTTGCCTTGGAGTTCATCTGATGTTTTCTTTCAACGTGTAGTTGACGGGGTGAGGTATGTGCGTCAGGACGATCCAGATTCATCTCCGTGTCCGGAGTAGAAACAAGAACTGCTAGGCAAGCTCTCCACCTTTGATCATGTTGAATCCTATGATTTCGAAAGAAATGATTGGTTTACGAAACATGCATGCTATGTTTTACGACTCGATATTTTATGTAGTATAGGTATGACCTATGCTTAGAAAACCTTAGTCCGTTAACCGTTCCTTGTCACCGTAAGGTTATTTATCCAAAAATAATAATACTGGGAACCTAGGGTAGAATATGGCTTAGCCCTGCAGTAGTCAAAACTAGGGTTTCATAAAAGGAGGATTACTGCGAAAGTTGATATGTGGGAAGTTATGAAAGGACCGTTGTGTCCGATGGTGTATGAAGGTAGGAACATCTGTGGGTTGGGACGTTTCCGAAAAGGATTTTCAAAACCAAACACAAAATGGAGAGGATTTAGATCCGAGATGGAAATGAAGGGCGAAAGCAGGATGGATATAATACACGAGGTAAAGCCCGGTGTGGCTCTCGTGGTCTGTTTACGGACATGGAGAGAAGTCCCTCTCGGATCAAGTGAGGACTGAGCTAAGGTGCCGTTTGGCCAAGTTATTACCATACGTCCACATGTCCTTTACGGGAAGGACTTGACCTATTACCCGGTATGGTGCTAGTGTGCGAACCCGTAGGCAGTTTGTAGAGTACAAAGAGGTGTCGTCCTCTCTAGAGGGAGTTTCCTGAGTCAAGGGGTTGCTTCCGCCACAAAGCTGGAACACCCCTCTACTTAAAGTGAGCAGGCTGAAATAATTAGAGTTGGTTACGTCCATCTGGCGGGTTCGTCGGTAGGGTTATCCCGGTGAAAAGCCTCGTTGTAATAGCCTTGTCAGTGTGCGTCGCGAAGCATACCCAGGGTGATTTATGTCGTGTGGGTAAAGCCATACAACCTCTGCAGAGTGTTAAAATTATTGGAATAGCCGTGTCCATGGTCATGGATGAACTTGGTGGGACCACACTATAGTAGACCAAGATTTTGAATATAAAAAGGGGTATGGGTTTAAGGACACGATCTGCCGTGTTCGCAGAGCATCATGAGGATTTTCCTCGCGAGTGAGGCGGGAGGGGTGGTTCTGAGGTCTTTCACGAGTTAGGCGGGAGGCAAGTTGTGGCGTACCCGTTTTTAGGGCCGGATACGCCTCCCGTGTTCACCGTACCGATCCCTGGATCAGTAGCCGGCACACACAAGAACTTGATAGCATTCACATACAATACCGGGTATCTTACATAAATAGGCCATTATGGTCTTTATTCAATAACATAGCCGATTGGCTGAATAAAAGTAGCAGCGGAAAACAGCAAAGCATAATTATTGACCCATCAATATGCCCATCCGCAGGCAACTGACTGGGGGAAAACGCCCTAGCCCTCATGGTCGCTGATATCGTCCTCAGAGCACCACTCTTCTTCTTCATCTGGCCAAATCAACAAGCCACGTGAGTACATTGAATGTACTCGCAAGCTTTTCCCCACCGGAGGGTAATACGGCATAATTCATGTAAAGGGATATGTCAAAGGGAAGCTCTAACCTATGTTGCATGTTGTGCGGAAAAGTAAGTCTTTATTTTAAATAACAATAATAGATTTAAAGCGAATTTGTAAAACGAAGATCATCAAGGAACATGTCACCATTCGAGGTAGTCCCTGCTACCTTTCCTTTCTTTTCTCAACGGGATAGCCACGCTCATCACCGCCTACCCTTTCGGCTTCCGCTCACACTACCCCGGGCAGTGTAGCTAGCCTTTCCTTCAGCAACTCCTAACTACCAATCGGGTAGCGCAAGTTGCACTCTGTGGACACATCATGCCCACGTCCTTAATCCCGTTTCCCAGCTTTCACAACCGAAACATAGTCTAACCAGTGTGTGGCCTTACCAGTTCATGTCCATGACCGAGGACGCGGCTATTCGAATAGTTTTTAACACTCTGCAGAGGTTGTACGGCTTTACCCACAAGATGTAATTCACCCTTATTGCCGAGCGCTAACGATACACCTTAGGAGGTGTACTGGCAGGGTTATTACAACGAGACCCTTCTCCCATGTTCACACTAGAGCCGGACTCGCTAGGAGGGTAACCCAACTTTTGCATCCCGGATGACAAAAATGGGACTCTCCCTCTTTGTGTCGGACCATGTTCCACGTTCCTTGTAGGACTCTACTGAGCTTTACCCCCACGACGTTGTGAGACTCACGAAGAGCTTTACCCCTACGCAGTCCCGTGGAGATCCTCTAGGGATCCCGGATCCACCTAGCACTTCACCCTAACTTCCCACGGTTCCGAGCTCTAGCGTTAGACGAGATATCGAGCCAAGTCCTTCCCATAAAGGACATGTGGACGTACGGTGAGGGAACTGATTCAGCGGCACTTAGGTTCGGTCCTTAACTGATTCGAGCAGGACTCCATAACCAACCAACTCCTCGGGTAGCGACCGGCTACCCGACCATCCTTTCCTCAAGTAGCAACCGGCTACTCTACCACCTCATAACACCCTTAGCATTCCTGCTCGAATCCGAAATCCTCCATCATTTCATGTGGGATTTTCACAAATGTTTTCTTTTTAAAAGATTTCCTCGGCATGTGTAAACAAGCCGAGGGTTTTGATCCCATACCCCATGTACTTAGTAAAACTTGTTTTAACTAGAGCAGTTCTAAGCACAGCTACCGCTTATACTCCTACTACCTTGCCGGTCGATCTCGACCGACTGAATAGACTTAGGGTTACCAAGGGGCGGATTCCAAACCTACGGCATATGCATCTACTGGACATATCTTCACTAGCATAAAATACCGCTAATATTAAAATAGCATGCAAGGTTTGCAAACAAAGTAACTAGGCTTAGCAAATATGGGATTCAATATGTTCAAGGCGGGAAAGCTTGCCTGGCAACTCTTGTTCCTGTTCTTGTTCTTGGCGAGGGGGTGACCCTGGATCTTCCCGAGGCACGTACGGTACTCCGTTAACTACGCGTCAAAAGAACACCAAATAAAAGCAAATCATAACGACTCCAATAAAACCCAGAGTATATGCATGGTAAAGGTGGTGGGGTGCAGGTGCCGTTGGGTTCATCGTGATATTATTGGATACTAAACCTAGGGTTACGAGAGGAAAATCTTTGATCGAGTGGTTTACATAAAATGATAGCGTGATCGGTACGGGCTTAAGTCCTTCTTAATTTAATTCAAGGGCATATCCGCATATGCCCTATTGAGTCAATTGGGTCCTATTCACTTGTTTATATACTGGACAGTGTGAAAACATTGCGGTCGTACTGAAAATAATACCTACAGCGTATATATACAAACCCTAGACAAGAAAAGAATTAACTACACCTAGTTTCTATTGCCACAGCTCTAAAATTAACTCAAACTTCGAACCTTGGTGAAGATAAAAGGTAGAATACCTTCTGTAGATTCTAGAACCGGTGAAGGAGTTTCAAAAACCGGCCGAAATCCTAGCAAACCGATCGAATTTGAAGCGAAACTAGCTCTGGAATAACTACAGCAGCTGAACCGGACTAAATGCGCTGCCCGCCAGTTTTAATTGCGTCTCCCCTGGTCGAAAACGGAACCGAGCGGGGCGCATTAAGGTGTCGGACGCGGGACTCGGGTTCGGACCAATTTAAAGCAATTTTAATGGAAAACGGAAGTTGCTCGGGCGCCGCTTCTTACCCGGCAGTGGCTCTCACCTGCGGCTAGTCCCACGAGTCAGCTTACCTAGCTGGTTGGCTGCCCGCTCCTCTGCTTGGTACTGGGTGAAGGCGGCGGCGACCTCGGACAGGAAATCACCGGTGGCGGCGATGCTTGGCTGAGCTACTTAATATAGGGAATCGGCTTGGGGAAAACGGGGCTACTCGGGCGTTGGCTGGTTTGCTCCAAGGGGCTCGGTTGCTGCCTGGGAATGGAGGTGGCGGAGCTCAATTCGGAGGCGAGGAGGATGGGAGCTGTGGTGGTGATTGGAGGTTTCGGCTATGGGGAGTTTGAGCTAATGCTTGAATGGGAGGGAGGCTCGGCAGTGGCTTGGGTGAGGGAGGGGCTCGGGGTCGCCCATTTATAGCCGAGCGGCGAGGCTAGCTGGCGATGGGACGAGTCCAGAGGTCTGGGGCGTGGCTGAGGCTGCAGGAGGGCGGAGGGACACCTGGGGCGTGGCAGCGGGCTCGGGACAAGCCTTGACAGCGAGTGGCGCGGCTCTGGAGCAGATGCGTGCGGTGGCGTGTCGACGGACGGTGCGGCCGAGACGGCGTTCGGCGCGACGAGAAGCTCTTCCGAGGTACCATAGGGGCGTCGAGCTGGACAAGACGATGGGATGGCTCATGAGGTGGGGCGGCGCGATGGCTGGAGGCTCAGGCGACGGGGAACGCGGCCGGGCATGAGATGGTCTGCTGGTGCCAGCCTAGAGCGCGGCCACGTGCATGCCCGAGAGGCATGGGCGCGTCCTGGCTCGCTTGAGGGCTTGTGGGCGTGTCCCTCGCGCCAGTGAAGCTGGGGTGGAGTGTTCAGGAGTCTGGCAGGGTGATTCACGATGCACTATAGTGAAGAATTGATAGCTCTCGAATGATACGTTGTGTCAAGGGATAGAGCTAAAAAGAAAACGCCAAACTGGTGCAGTCCAAGGAGCGTCAATGACTCAGGCGTGTTGGGGAGATCGAGAAGAGAACCCTGCAGCTGGATGGGACTTTCCTCTTTTTGACTTGGCTCATTATTTCATGCGAAGAGTGTACTCGTGCAAAGGTGTTCGGTGTCTGCCATTTGGGATTTTTGTACTGAACATGTTCATGTTTTCATATATTTGGGATTCGGAATGTGGGGAGACTGTCGTGTAAATTTATCGAAATTTTCCGAGACATATTTAGAGGAGGTGCAGTTCGATGCGTGATTTTGCCCTAGTGTTAATTATTTCCATTTCTTAATATCTTTGAACTGGGCATTCCTATTTTATTGCACAATTGAGTTGTATATGATGTCGGGTTGCTCCAGGAATTCATTCGTAATTTTAGAAGAAATCGAGGAGGGTTAGATCTCGCGATTAGGGTTTTGATGGAGTTAGGAATTAAATAGGAAGGGAGGGGTCGGGTCTAGGGGCTAGGGTTCCGGGGTACGGCAAGGCAACGGAAAAACATGGGAGTGCTTCAGGAGGTTAGTGTCTTGGTTCTGGGACATTTGGTTTCAGGGTGTCGTAAGCTGTTCAGTGTATATTGCACGTGGTGATGTTAGGGTTTAATTCAGGTTAGGGTTTAGTCGGAAGAGGAGCGTGTGTGGCGGGGTTGCATATGTTGGATGCGTGTTAGGTTTAAATCGTGCCTAACGCATATGCGGTTATGCTGGTGAGCGAGTTTACGAAGATTGGGGTGTGACACAAGGTTATCAAGTAGGACGTCGTTCTGCAAGGAGGCAGACACGACCAGCTGCTAAAAGATTGCAAGGTCTCGGAAAGGAACGAGACAGTTTTCAAAAATCGCTTAATCATCTATTTATTTACTTTTCAATGCAAACTTACTTTCTCGCACAAAATGAGACATAGGTTAGAACTATATTCTTGATATACCCCTGCATGCATATACCCGTGTTGAACTCCCCGGTGGAGGGCTTGCGAGTACATTCAATGTACTCACCTGGCTTGTTGAATTGCCAGATGAAGAAGAGAACCAGTCCGGAGATAGCGACAGTCACTTCGAAGCGTAGGGTTTTATCCCCAGTCAGTTGCCTGTGAATCGGCATATTGATGGGCTTTCTCCCACGAGTTTTATTTCCACTGCAGTTGTATTTGGCCAATAAGCTTTGTTTATATACTTAAGAAACTTGCTGGTTAATTATGTAATATACCCGATATTGTATGGTAATGTTATCAAGTTGCTTGTGTGTATTAGCCACTAATCATGGGACTAGTACGGTAAACACAAGGGTTTATCCGACCTATAAACCCGGTACGCCATAATATATAAATAAATAGAAAGGAAAAGAAAAAGGAAAAAGAAAAATAAAAATAAAACTAGGGCCCACTGGTCAGTGGCTGGGGCTAGATCCTTTTTGGTATAAAAAGTTTTTAGATTATTTTTGCATTTAGGAAATGCAGAAAATCAATTAAAAAGGCTAAAAGCTTCAAAAATTCACCAAAAATTCATTTAAACTCAGAAAATTATGAAAATTTTATATTTGGAATTAGTGCAACTTGAAGTATCCATTAAAAATAATTTTGACTATATAATTGTGCTGAAAATTTCCAGAAGTAATTAAAATGCATCAAAACTTGTATAAATGCCTATAAATTCATTTATTGCTCAAAAATTATAAAATTTTGCCAACATGATCAATAAAACATACATTACCACTAAAAAATGACCCCATACTATTTTGATGTCCAGGAATCAATTAGTTAAGAAGAGTCGTCGATTAAAGATTAACCGGTCGCCGGAAATTGTTAAAACCCTAGTTTCCGATGCTCGCCCCAAAAAGACCAGAACTTATTTTCAAATGTTTTCAACTCCAAATGATTGATAGTGTCATGCATCCCATACATAATTCATGCCATGTCATCTTGAATGCTTATGTATTTATTTCCGTTCTTTTCGTCGTCGTATTTGCGAAACCCTAGAAACCGGCGACGAGGGAGTGGAGCCTCAGCAAATCGATTCCCAGGAATCCGAAGAATTCCCCAGCCCAGACAAGCTGAGCTTGCAATATTGCCATGCTATTTTTTGTTTTTATCGTCATTACCTAGCTATAGCATGCCATGTTTATGAATTGATTACTCGGTTGAATACTTTGCGATGCTATTATCATGCTAGGGTTTAACTTGACGATCAATCAACTTGAACCGTTAATAAGTGAGGTGAGAGACGTGGGAGCATGGTCGTGGGATGGGCTGTAACGACGGTGTGGTTGCTCGAGTCTGATATCGAGATTGGTCGCTCGAGCCTGATATCGAGCCATCGGATGTTACAGTGGCGATCCTGACGGGATGCTTCCTGATAAGCCGTGCGATAGTTGGTTGTGAGGGAACCACGGATGTCCTCTGGTTGGTTCCCGCTCGCTGAGGACTAGCTACCCTTATGTGATGGACCATCTGAGTCTCTGTGGGGATATCCCATGAGAGGATTCATGGGTTAACGAGCAACCAATGTCTCCGTGATTAAAAAATTGAATTGCATGATGTTGATCTACTCAGTCTTTTCATGAGTCTCTGTTGATTAAGTGATGTTGATTTACTCGGTCATCTCATGAGTTCCTGTTGATTATATATGATGCTGATTAGCTGGATCATGTTAGGGACTAGTGAATGCTCACTTGGTTATGTTATATTATGGGTTCTCGTTGAATGAAGATGTTTACTAGCACGATATGACTGATGTTCTTATTCTTGTTAATGCCATGTTAACTCCATGTCCAAGTACTACTAAGACTTGCGAGTACGTTTGTACTCATTGGCAGTTGTTGCATGTTTAGGAACAGGTGAACCCTCCCTCGGTGACTATTTCCCCGATGACGCTTGATCGGTTACCTCTTCAGTTTTACGAACTTGTGGACTGATGTAGGGTATTTTGGGTCTTTTGAGATACTAACTTGTATCTCTAGGTAAAACTGCATGTTTCCGCTATTTATCTCTTGTACTTAAGGTCTTCGGGCCAACTGTTTGTAAATTAAGTAATTGCCCAAATGTAAGGGATATGTACTATCTATCTGGTAATCCTCCCTGTAGAGTTTGTGCAATGATATGCAAAGTTGTTTACCACGACTCTTCGTACACAGTGTGTATGGTTGAAGTGTACGAAGAGGCGATAGGGAGTTAATACGAATCTTCGTTACGAGGTTTGTGATCACGAGTCGAGTGACCCGCCAGCTGTGATGCGACCGTCAGCTGGGCAGGGTGTGGACGTCAGTGTCGGGCCTTCGGGTGACCCACCAATCTGTGCTTCGGCAGATTGGGTTAGGGTGTGGAGACGGACGTCGAGCTCGTCTCGAGATTGTGATTCTCGTCGCGGTAGCTGAGTATTAACCCTCTACAGGATTTCGGAATCATATTTGGTTTACTGAATGATATACGTTTCTGGCCGGCTGGACCAGCAGTGAGACATACGACCACGTGGTCAGGTGGTGTTCGTATCCAGTGCTGGTTCGGTGTCGGACCCTTAACGGTGTATACACGTGAGGTAACGTGTATCCATGTTAAGCGGTTGCTCGGTCTTTGACGACGTATCATGCGTTAAGCCAGGTATGATTCCGGGTCTCAACACCCTAAATTATTGATTGATCTAGAATTATAAACTTGAACGAGTATATTGTTTGATCTAGGACTATAAACTTAAACGAGTAAAGCTTAGTTTGCGGTTATTAAATTATGATGCGAATGTGCCGAACTTATTTATAAGCTGTCGTGCAAAAGTGGTGGCAGAAAATTTAGCGTCATATTTAGCAAACAAGATTATAATGTAGCTAAAACAACACACTTATATTTACCACGAGATGGATATCTTTATTTTATTTTTCCGTTAGCTAGGAAACAATTTGAACTCTTTTTCTATGGATAATACCAAAAGCAGCTAACTAAGCGGTAACACATGTAAAATTGGTTCAAGCAAATATGATTATTGTAATCTACCGTAATGTCAAGAGCAACTTAAATCTAATAAAAACTACATGCGTTTTATACAAACTACCTAAAAACTATGTATTTAAGATACGACTTCAAAAACCTAGATATAAATCGGCAAAATGTAAGAAAACTGACCTTTTAAACATAACTCTATTCCAAGAAAGAACTTAATTCCTCCAGCAAAAGACAACGAATTCACCAAAAATAATATATAAGACAACTTCAATTAACTAAAATGGTACGACATCGTGGCATCTATCTGTCGTGTGTAGTCATGGTCTGTTGCCTATAACAGTATTTTGACAAAATTATAGTTATCTCATACATTTTGCCAATGCATGTGCAGTTCCGTGAAAACTTCTCTTGAAGTTGTGGTTTTCATAGCTAAATTCTCAGCTAAGTTCAAGAATCAGGTCTACCTAGTCTTAATTAAGGCTGCATTTAGCATTAAAATGGATCATGGTAATTTTGTTCGTCTTACTAGCTTTTGCTTATTTTATAGTTTGGCCAACTAATTTTTATATTCTTTTAGCTACTTTTTTTACAACAAACCATAAAATAAGTTCAGTATATCATAATTTAACAACTGAAAACTAAGCCTAAAAATATAGATTTACCATAAAGTCTGCCACCTTATTTTCCAAAAGTACGGTGCAAACATCCCTGTGAAAATAATCAACCATCTGTGGCTCCATGTAATTGTGGTACGACTTTGTTTGGAAAGAATATTGCCGGACAAGATCACATTTTGACATGTCCTTTCCAGTATCCTTCTGTGTGAATTTTTTTCTGCTACAGTGCCATATACAGCAAGTTGGCTCAAATATCTAGCGTGCGTGTTCCTGTCTTCGCATAGCCACAACTGCACAAATATAAAACACAAGTCCTTCGTCCAATGGTACACCACTTTGCATTTGTTTATTTTGATTTTTGAGGGAGAGAATAAGCCGCTAACAAGTCACTACAATCCAACAATTGGACACAATTTCTATGAATGAGGGCATGCTAATAGAGTTTGGCATTAGATTCACTGCAGACATTAGTTTTGCAATATCTAGAATATGACAAATATTAGTTGGAAACCTAAGTTAACTACGGAATCCATGAAAACCACGTGTGGAAATTTCTAAAAAGTCTCCATATATGTAATATTTCAGAATAATTTTTGATCACATTTGATAGATATATTATATAGTTTTTTACATGAATAGTATTTTTCTTTTTCATGTATTTTTTTTTCATATCTTATAAATATGATCTAGTTTGATCTTAAAATTTTACTTTGTCTGCAGAATATCCCTCCACCTATATAACTCAATTTGGTTTTGTTTTTTTGCCACTCAATTTGGGTTTCATATGATAGTAGTTTCCACGTCATATTTACTCAAGACATTTATATATATTTACTCTAGACATGCAGTCGAATGGATACCGTATTACCAGATCCAATTGTATAATATACAAAACATCTGGAAGGTGATCAAAGGCGTGCATTGGTTGGTCAAACGTGGTCAGTTCACAGCTCAAACCAGCGCAGTTTGAACGCCACTGTAGGGATCACCTGAACCAAAAAGGACCACTGCCCCAAAACAAACAGCGCCACCACCACCCAGCTTAGGATCAGTCCAATCAATCACTTGGACTACTCCCCAGTGACATTGACACCTCCAAAAACTGTATTTTGACCTCCTCCTTTCTGTTCTCCCCCCAGCATCCATCTCTTTCTCTCTCGAATCTTTTGAAATCTCTTGTTGATGTATGATGTATCTATCCATTTATGTGCATCTCACACTTGTCAGTTCTTTACCCTTATGATGCATGTTGCAAGTACACAGGTGAAGCAAGATCAATTGCTACTACTTTGCATGGTTCCACACCATGTCATGTGCACGCCAGCTCTCCAAGCATCAACAGAGGTTGCAGGCACCCAGAAAAGTCACTGGGCTTTCCATAGATTAGGACAGCTACACAAAGCAGCACGGCACAGCACATCACCCTTTCTTGAGATTTTACACCTCTGGTGCGTGTGTATATGTGTATGCCTTTGCAACCAGTCAGCACACATACAGATACAGAGCTAGCTAGCTAGCCAGCCGGGCAGCCAGCATTGCATATGCAGTTGCACACCCCAAGAAAGGCTAGCTAGCTACCCAGCACCAGCATGCAGGGTGGTAGATAGGGAGAGAGAAGACAGGAGGACATGAACAGTGCCAAAAGAGCTTGCACTAAAGTTGCAGAGTTTGAATTAACCTTCGTATGGTTGGTGTTGTTTCAATGCAAACATATATGGTACAGTAAAGGGCCAATATTACTACTTGTGTATGCTCTATGATGAGTAGTACTCCTATATATTACAGCTGTGAAAACCCTTTGAGCTTGCCTCTGTGTGGTATATTTGCATCAGTTGCATGTTAGGATAGGCACTGGCTTGGCTTGTGCCCTCAGTAACTCTACTATACTACCACCACCACCACCATCACTTCACTCACCAGGGCAACAAGAGGTGTGTACATTTAGCTAGCTTTGTCTTAATCTGTGTATACATGTTGGTGCTTGTTAACAAGTTCATCTTACAGTTTGTATCATCGGTTGAGTACTGTTTGATCAATTGATCATGTTGTTATTGCTACCTGCTGATATATCTGCACTGAAAAATGTTGCAGGACACTCACATCCTTGATTAGTACTGGTGGTCATCACTGGAACACAAGCAGCTGGACATGGTGACCAATCACCTCCAAGAAAGCAGCTCAGTGAAACAAGCTCCTGTCGCCGACAGCACCAACGGCACCGTGCTCCATTTCCAGGAGCAATGCAGCCATTGGTGCCGCCCGCCGGCGCCGGCGGGTGCGGCTCCTCCGGGCCACCACGGGGACGAGGAGAACGCCGCCGTTGGTCCGTTGGTGCTGACCCTCGGCTCGGCAGTAACCGACCACCACGTGCACTGCTGCTGCTTCTCGCGCGATGTCGTGCCGGCGACGATGTCGGTGCTGCGTGGCTCCCGGTACCTGAGGCCGGCGCAGGAACTGCTGTGCGAAGCGGTGTCCGTGGGAGGAGAGGCGGCCGACGAGAGCGCGAGAGGCGGCGACGAGGAGGAGGCGAAGAAGCATGAACAGCTCGAGGCAGGCGATGCTCACCAAGAAACGCATCTCCATGGCAAGAACAGCGATGTCGGCGGCGTACAAGCCAAACTCCTCAGCCTTCTCAGCGAGGTCTGTACTATTCCATTGAAAATTTGCAATACTGCAGCCATCGTCAGCTATTATAATATGTTCTTCCCCAACTAATGCATGGTGTTTCTTGCAGTTGGAGAGCCGACAGGTGCACTACTTCGAGGAGCTGAGGCGCGTGGCGACGTCGTTCGAGCCGGCGCTCGGGGCCGCCGCGACGGCCGGGTACACGTCCCTCATGGCGCAGGCCATGTCGTGCCACTTCGGCAACCTGCGGCGCGCCATACTCCGCAGGCTTAAGCTGATCCACGCCGCCGCAAGGAGGCCGGCGTCGACGCCGCGGGCGGAGGAGGAAGGCGAGGACGGCGATAGCGACGAGGAAGAAGACGAAGAGCTGCCGGTCACCGAGGACATGGTGAACAGGCTTGTCCGGCGGAAGAAGCAGGCCGCGGCGGCGCGGGCGGAGCGGGTGTGGAGGCCGCTCAGGGGCCTGCCTGAGGACTCGGTCGCCGTCCTCCGTGCGTGGCTCTTCGACCATTTCCTAAATCCGTAAGCGCTTCGCTGCTTTAACATTAACGAATCTCCATTTGGCATTGCGGGTATTCCCTTTTCTTTACTCTTTATAAAAATCTGAGTTAATGCTTGTCTATCCACTTCAGAGACTACTCCCTAAGTTACCAAAAAATTACCGTAATTATCATTTATTATGGATTATATCACCATTTTGTATTATAGTTAATTCAATTAACACATATTTTAAGACAATTATTATTTAATATAAAATCGAAAAATATTTATATTTTTATTCTATAGCATTTAGCTAGTCTTTAGAAGACAACAGCTATTCCACGAAACAAGTTATTGAGCAAAAGCTGTAACGTGAAGCAGGTATCCCAGTGACAACGAGAAGCTCAGGCTGGCCGTGAGCACGGGCCTAAGCAGAAGCCAAGTGAGTAGTGCACGCTATATGTTAGATTAATGGAGCAATATTATTTGCTAATAGTCACTCGTATATATGGGCTTACTCGTGATTAACCCTGCAGATATCGAACTGGTTCATCAACGCGCGCGTGCGGCTGTGGAAGCCAATGATCGAGGAGATGCACCGCGACGAGTTCTCCGAGGATTCCATCTCCAGGGACGATGGCGCGTCATCTTCTTCCTAGATTTCAAGCCCCTGCTTGGGATATGGGAATTTCGTGAAAAAACTTGTGGGAGTTTTAATGGTTTCTGCAAAATTAGAACTAAATTACGACTGTCAGGACCTAGTTTTCAGTTTTCACTCACTGGAGATCAGTCGGTTGGGTGTGATCTTTGGCTTGTTGCAAGTTTTTTCTCCTTTTTGTTTATGCTTCCATGGA
Organism: Stipa capillata; assembly: GCA_019208055.1. Lineage (NCBI taxonomy): Eukaryota > Viridiplantae > Streptophyta > Magnoliopsida > Poales > Poaceae > Stipa > Stipa capillata. The sequence continues at coordinate 164,012 of JAGXJF010002195.1, forward strand.
AAATTTTGGCATTTACCTATATATCTTGTAGTTTCTGAAGCTGCTGTTGTTACTGTTAATTAGCTAGCTATAAATGCTCATTTTTGTCGGAGCTTGAGTGATTATTAGTTAGTGTTGACGATCAAATTTGGCAGTAACCCCAAATGGCCCAAGTGCATCGGGTAAAGGTTTACAACGTTACCGAGTCGTGACCCATGCCGAGTGGTTTGCAGTGTCCCCGAATCCCGAGCACTCGTATCCCGAGGTCTCGTGCTCCACTATGATCCCGACCACAGTAATGTTCACAGAAGATCTCGAGCAACGCTCCCGAGTACTAAGCATTGATAAAATCTAAGTACTGGATCTCGAGTTCTCGTATCCCCGAGTACTCATTCCCAAGCACTCGAGTTCCTGTGTTCCCGAGTACTCGTATCCCCAAGTACTTGTTCCCGAGCGCTCGTGTCCCTGGGTACTCGCATCCCCGGGCATTCGCGGTCCCGAGTAGGTCCAAGGCGGGTTCTGAACAGCACGACCGAGTTCCAGCGGTGCCGGCTCGTTCAAGTTGTGATATTCCCGAGTTATCTCGCAGGGGAGTCAAGGCACCGAGTTGTTTGTTGTGAAGTCTTTTCTGGTGCCAGGAACCCTAACTTGGGACACAAGGAACAATAGTTGATCATGACGTTCAAAGGAAAGTACGGGATTTGGAAAGACTCTCGGTTGATATGGAAGGATATCTCGTATACAAGGCGGAGACCAGATCACGGCGGTTAAAATGATCAGTTTAGGAAAGACATCTCGTGTGTGAGATGGATTCTTGATTACGGCGGGCAAGATTATCAGATTAGGGAAGCAATCTTTGTTTATATGGAAAGCTATATCATGTTCGATACAGAGTTGTATTCCAGCCCTAAGACCGGACGTACCCTATAAATATGAAGGGTATATGGCCGATTGAAAATAACACACAATCGAAATAATCAATCTATTATCTTTTCATCTACTATTTTTCTTCTCATCCTTGTTTTATGCTTTTCGTTCTTCGCTGTTCTTCGTGTTCAACGACAGCGAACCTCGAAGCTCTAAGGGCGGTCAGGCCGGGTTAGAGCAGCCCATAGCCGCCGCACTCCCTGACAGGGTCCCTCCCGGGGGTGTGGGGTTTCGGGTTCCCAAAAGCACTCGCCGGCGTGTCTTGCACATCGCGCTCCCGGCGGGTCTTCCCCGGCTCCGTGTCCTGCGCATCGCGCTCGGCGTCGGGGGTACACGGTGACGTGTTCGTGTGTGAACACACTTTTTGGCGACTCCGCTGGGGAAGAAATCATTATGTCTAAAAATCAGATTCCACAACTCGGCGAGATCAACACCGATAACATCATCAAGCTAGGCTACGATGAGTTATCGGAGGAACATCGCCAGGCTTTTGAAGCATACAAGAAGAAGCGGGAGGAGGAGGATCTACAGACGTTCCTTGCGAATTTCAAGAAGGATCATCAAGGAAACATTACTCCAGTTGGAGAAATCAAGCTCCCTCCTCTACACGACAAGAAGGCTCAGACCCCGGTAAGTAGCACGTTTTCTCCAGAACAGATAGGCGAAATACAGAGTTATATTTCAGAGAGTAATATCCTTGTTTACAACTCGTTCATGGAGAACTCAAACGCCAAAAGTAATACGCATCCATCATATAGTGGTATCGCTGGTGCGGCTGCTAGTGGGGTGAACCCCAACCCGACTTTGGTAGTAGATTCATCGGCGCCTCCCGTGCCATTGAATCTACGCCCTAGCCAAACCAACCAACTCGTAGCCCTACCCGCAAGCCCTAGTCCGATTATGAGCATACCCGGTTTGGCGATAGAGCCGAACCAGAGCCTGATTGCACCACCCATAAGCACAAGCATGATCAAGTCGATGCCGAGTCACGACTCGGCGAGTAGACCACAAGTCGCACCCATGGCCAACCATCACTTCAATCCCACGCCATTTTCATCCACCTCGAATGAAATTTTAGCTAAGCTCAAGGAGGACGTAAAGAAGATGTTTTCAGAGTCCTTCGGACTCGAGCCGAAGTTTAGAAGTCGGCTGTACCAAGAACCGTATCCCGACTACTTTGATGCAATCCTGTACCCTCTGGGTTATAAGCTTCCCGACTTTGCTAAGTTTAGCGGAGAAGGAACAAAGACTACATGGGAGCACGTCAGTCAGTACTTAGCACAGTTAGGAGAAGTGAGTTCTATAAATGAGCTGAAGGTACGTTTATTTCCTTTATCTTTAACTGGCACAGCATTCTCATGGTTTACTGCTTTACCACCTGGCTCTATACTTTTATGGTCACAATTAGAACAGAAATTCCATAATCATTTTTATAGCGGTGACAATGAGCTCAAGTTGTCACATCTTACATCGGTTAGACAAAAACATGACGAATCGGTCACCGATTATGTCAAAAGGTTTAGGGATGTAAAAAACCGATGTTATAGCTTGGTGATAACCGAAAGAGACTTAGCCGACTTGGTGCTTGCCGGCTTAAGAACTCACATTAGAGAGCGAATAGAAGGTTATGAACTCTTGAGTGTCAACCAAGTTTTGCAAAAAGCTTTGGCTCAGGAAAGCTGAAGCATAGAGTTCAAGGAAGTCCATAGATCCAAACCTGATCGTCCCAAGATGCACATGGTTGAATATGATAGTAATAGTTCGGGCGATGAAGGTAATGTATATACTACCGAGTTCGTTTGGTCCTCCAAAGCCAAACCATATACTTGTGATGCTCTCAAGCCGACTCGCAAGAATCGTGAAGAAGAGATGAAATTTACCTTTGATATAGCTAAGTGTGATAAGATATTCGATTCGTTGCTGCAAGACAGGGTCATTAGAATATCTCATTTCTTACCGCCGTTTGAAGAGCTAAAACGGCGAGCTTATTGCAAGTATCACAACCCTTTCTCTCATGCGACTAATGACTGTAATGTTTTTCGGCGACAGATACAGTCGGCTATTAATGATGGACGATTGAATTTTGCCGAAATGCAAGTCGACAAGCAGCCCTTCCCAATGAACGTTATGGGTTTGGAAGGAAAGAAGGTGTTAATTCGGCACAACATAACCGAATCAGCTAACAAAGATAATGTGGACATTGGTGAACCCAGGAAGAAGGAAGTCGACAAGGTCCCAGAAAGAGAAGTCGTACTCGAGAAACAACCCAATGGTAAAGAAACGTTGAAAATCACTATTAGAAATCATGCCCTCGGGGGGCAATCCCGTGTACAAGAGGACACCCATGCCAGTGCACTCGGGGGGCAACCGCGGACGCCAGAGAGTATCCGGATCAAGTTCATGAAACCCAAGAGTCCGGAAGTCGGCAAGTGGAAGACAAATGAAGCTGAAGTACAACATAAACGAGTGAAGCCGACTTTCGATATGTTGCTTTCCAAATACGCTAATCAAGCGGCCGGTATTATCCCTAACCGGCCATCACGCTTAAAGTGCCCAAGATCACCTCTAAAACCAGGATTTCAGCATCAAGCCGGACCACAGGGGCCATGGATGCCGACTCCATGGATGGCACCACCTCTGTGCATGCCTTACATGAATGACTTCAACGGAAGGTGGGGGCAGCACCCAATGGTTCCTTACGCCTTTCATCCAGGATGGACGGCATGGAAAAGGCCCATCCGTGAGAGGCTCACTCATCCTACTCGGGGCCGACTAGATGGTGATACTAGTCGGCCGGCACAAAAGTTCAACCGTCCTACTCGGGGCCGACTAGGTGGCGATACTAGTCGGTCATCACCGACTTCTTCGGGCCGACCAGCCAGAAAGGTGTGGCGTGCTAAATCACCGAGTACTGATGCTCCAACGGACGGCAGGCAAAAGATGGAGATTAACGAACTCGGCAAATGACCGATTACTATCGGCAATCTGGTCAATTCTAATGATAATATAATCACTGTTCAGCAGGGGTCCATGGCCAATGATCATGAAGCTGGTACGAGCAAGTTCAGGCCTGTTGATCCCAAGTACACGCAGCCCAAATGGTGCCCTCCCGGGTTGACTAAAACTAAGAAAAGGAGGCTGCAGCGTATGAGAAATCAGGAGAAGGCTGAGCGAGAAGCCGAGAGGCTGAGGGATGAATCTTTTAATGAAATTCGACCCATGGTACCCGTGAAGCAGGTGTGGAAGCCTAAGCGAGTAGAGGATGTAACAACTCCCGAAGACACATCTCCTTTACTCGGAAGATCCCCGAAGTCGATGGCCGCCACGGAAGACGACGAAGAAGAAATGGTGGACTACGAGTCTACGCCAATTCATGGAGGTATGGACATAAACATGGTATATTACTTACCTGCCGAGTTCCGTGCTGTAGATGAAAACAGGGAAGTAGCCCAGTTCGACTTCGGCCCCAAGAATGCCGTCTTCGAGAAGCCGACAGAACCGGTGAAGCACTTGAAACCGTTATATGTCAAGGGTCATATCAACGGATCACCGGTGGCTAGGATGCTCGTAGATGGCGGTGCCATAGTAAATCTTATGCCATACTCGGTCTTCAAGAAGTTAGGTCTACATGATGATGAGTTGATGAAGACCAATATGGTGCTCAACGGGTTTGAAGGCAAAGAGAAGACAGAAGCCAAAGACGTGATGTACGTAGAGCTCACCATCGGAAGCAAGACTTTGGCCACTGCGTTCTTCGTCGTTGAGATGCAAGGAAATTACAATGTCATACTGGGCCGCGATTGGGTTCACGCCAACCAATGCGTGCCATCCACGATGCACCAATGTCTGATACAATGGATTGATGAAGAAGTCGAAGTCATTCACGCAGACAACTCGGCTTGTGTCGCCTTAGCCGATGCATTGGTGGATTGGCAGCACCCCAACACGACGTGTCTGACAGGGTGTGACCTTTCTGAGTTCGACTTCCTTAGTGCCACAAGGAGCGGGTTCGTACCCGTATCTTTAAAGCCAGTCGGTAGCGACCGACTTCAGAGCAACTCGGCTTTCATTGCCTTGGCCGATGTGCTGGCAAGTCAGCAACAACCCGGCAACTCATCGGGAGCCGGCTTCCCTAGTGCTACAGGAAACAGCCGAGTACCCGCACCTTCAAAACCGGTTGATGGCAATCGGCTCCAAGATATAAAATAATCAGATGGATCCCAACTCGGATTGGTTACAAAAGCGACTCGCGGAGTATCGGTCCGATAAGAACGATATGCACGAGTTCATAGAAGAATTAGATGATATGGATAAGTTGGGACAAGGTTTCACGTCGGCCGATCCATTAGAGGAAGTAGACATAGGGGACGGTTTGAGTTCTAGGCCGACATTTGTAAACAAGAATTTGAAAGTCGACTGTAAACTTAAGCTAATCGGCTTGCTGAAAGAATATGTTTGCTGCTTCGCATGGGAATACCACGAGATGCCCGGGTTGAGCCGAGAGCTAGTAGAGCATCAGTTGCCTATCAAGGCCGGTTTCAGACCTTTCAAACAACCGGCCAGAAGATTCAACCCCGAGATGTATGACTGGATCAAGGAAGAGATCGATCGATTGCTTAAAGCTAATTTTATTAGACCTTGCAGGTATGCCGACTGGATCTCTAACATTGTGCCCGTGGAAAAGAAAGGGTCCGGCAAGTTGAGGGTGTGCATCGACTTCAGAGACTTGAACAGAGCCTCACCCAAGGATGAGTACCCTATGCCTATAGCCGATATGCTTATTAATAATGCTTCCGGGCACGAGGTCATCAGCTTTCTCGACGGTAACGCGGGGTACAATCAAATCTTCATGGCCGAAGAGGACATGCCCAAAACGGCCTTCCGTTGCCCCGGGTTCCTTGGCTTATTCGAGTGGACAGTGATGACTTTCGGGTTGAAGAACGCTGGAGCCACGTATCAAAGAGCTATGAATTTAATCTTCCATGATCTACTCGGCGTCATACTAGAGGTCTATATTGATGACATTGTTGTCAAGTCGGACGCCTTTGAATCTCATCTGGCCGACTTGCGCTTAGCTTTTGAGAGGATGAAGAAGTACGGCTTGAAGATGAATCCTTTGAAGTGTGCTTTTGGCGTATCGGCTAGGAAGTTCTTAGGCTTCATCATACATCAGCACGGCGTAGAGATTGACCCTAAGAAGATAGAAGCAATTCAGAAGGTACAAGCTCCAACATGCAAAAGGGACATACAACGATTCCTTGGCAAAGTCAATTATCTAAGGAGGTTCATAGCCGACTTGTCGGGAAAGGTCAACGCGTTCACTCCTATCCTTTGGTTGAAGAATGACGTTGATTTTACTTGGGGGGCAAAGCAGCAAGAGGCATTCGAGTTGATCAAAGGCTATTTATCTACCCCTCCAGTATTGAAAGCGCCCAGGCATGGGGAACCTTTCCGACTTTACATCGCAGCAGAGGAAAGCGTCATCGGAGCCGTGTTAACCCAAGAAGCCGAAGGAAAAGAACATGCTATCACTTACTTAAGTCGGCGACTACTTGATGTCGAGGCAAGGTACTCTTTCGTTGAGAAATTATGCTTATGCCTATATTATGCTCGCACGAAGTCGAGACATTACTTGCTGTCTAGTGCTTGCACCGTAGCTTGTCAAACCGATGTCATCAAATATATGCTGCGCAGGCCCATTCTTAGTGGTAGAGTTGGCAAGTGGGCTTATACTCTGATCGAGTACGATTTGGCTTATGAACCCTTGAAGTCTATGAAGGGCCAAATCATTGCTAATTTTATTGTTGAACATCGGGTTGACGACAAGCATAGCATTGATATTAATCTTGTTTCTCCAGTGCCATGGAGATTATACTTTGATGGTTCAGTTTGTAGCAATGGCCAAGGTGTCGGTGTTGTTTACATATCTCCATATGGTGTTACTCGCGAAGCCTCATGCCGCTTAGAATATTTCTGCACAAATAATCAAGCTGAGTACGAAGCACTGCTATTCGGCTTAGAGCTTTTAATTGCCATAGGTGCCACACATATCGAGGCCTTCGGTGATTCGTTATTAGTAGTCCAACAAGTATCCAGGGTTTATCAATGTCTTGACGAATCACTTAATATTTATCTCGATAAATGTCTAGATATAATCTCTACCTTGGATTATTTTAGCAGTACTCATATACCTAGACAAGAAAATTGGGTTGCAAACGAGTTAGCACAACAAGCATCCGGCTACCATGTTAATCGTGGTGTCTTTCATATTTCTCAAGAGCCGATGCTTGGGCCCGACTTGGTAGGAAAGGCCGAGTCGGAACTCGCCAACTCGGTCACCAGTGAAAAACCGAGTGTAAATAACATAGAAGACTGGAGGAAGTCGATCATTGATTACTTGCAAGATCCGAGTAAGAGGGTGGACCGAATTGTTCGGCGGATGGCTTTCAAATACATTTTGATCGATGATGATCTTTATCGCCGAACGGTCGACGGAGTTCTTTTGAAATGCGTGGATGAGGAACAAGCAAGAGTTGCAATGGGAGAGGTATATGAAGGCATTTGTGGCACCCATCAGTCGGCACACAAGATAAAATGGTTATTGCGGCGTGCTGGGTTCTATTGGCCGACTATGATCAATGATTGCTTTAGGTATTACAGGGGGTGTGAAGCATGCCAGAAGTTTGGTGACATTCAACTCGCTTATGCTGCCATGTTACATCCTATTATCAAGCCGTGACCATTCAGAGGTTGGGGACTAGACTTCATTGGACAAATCTATCCTTCTTCCACAAAGGGGCATCAGTTCGTGTTGGTGGCAACTGATTATTTCACCAAGTGGTCCGAAGCAGTACCTCTCAAGAATATGACACGTGTGGAGGTAATTCAATTTATAACTGAACACATTATACATAGGTTCGGCATCCCTCAAACTCTGACTACAGATCAAGGTACCTCATTTATGGCGG
>JAGXJF010002196.1:0-21664 GCA_019208055.1 Stipa capillata
TGCACATGGTAAATGGTAGAAAAACCCGTAAAAAGGGAGAAGCGTAGGCTCTGAAAGAGCACAACGCAAAGTTCACAAACTGGCTAAAGAACTACTGGTATGAAAGGCTCGACAAATAGATGAAGAAGGCGACGGTCAAAATGTCGGTCACAAGAACCTCGCGAGCAAAGTCCTGACATTTCAAGCATATGATATACAACGGCTCACACAGTCTGTACGGAGCTCAGATAGACAAGTATGTATCCGAACAGTGGGGATGACGTAGAGGCTAAAACTGGTTGACCGTATAAGGACATATACTATGGCGTATCGAAGAGATCTGGGAACTGGGACTACACCATCACAAGATCCCCTGCTTTCGGGTCAGATGGGCACAAAAATGTCCATCGTGCGACGAGGACAAATTCACTAACGTGACGTTTACCTCCCCCGACTCTATTGCGCCCAACACACAGTCAGAGCAATCAGTGCAGCCAAAGAGGAGCCACATGGGTATTAGCTAAACAGATCTCGCAAGTCTTCTACATAAAGACCCGAAGGAAAAGAAGCGCCATGTCGTCAGAAAAGGGGAAAAGGAGTATTGTCGGAGTCCGATGAGTAGTGACGAAGAGGATTATGACCAATTCGACGACCCGGACTCCGAGCCAGAAGCTGTTGATAAACGCCCTACCAAAAGGAGTAAAGCTACTAAGGATGCTGAGCCATACATAAGACGCAGTCACGCCGAAGGACTAACGTTATACCACCAAGAAGATCACTATTCATGAGAAGATTGTCGAAGACAGACGAAACCTAGCCATGTGTATCATATTGTGCGTATCATATTGTGTGTATCGTACGTGTGTACGTATGTATGTTAGACATATGAGTGGTATGAAAAAAATTAATGGTATGGTATTCGTTAGTAACTTTACTATCTTTGCACATAATCATATTTAATAAAGAAAGGAACTGATGAATCAATAAGCCAAAACAATATATACAATATGCCAAGAATAAAACCAAGAATATATACAATATATACAATATATACAAGATGAACCTAAAAGCTAAAACCCAAAAAAACCAAACCTCCACTGACGGTCACGAAACAGGAGCCCGTCAGTGGTAAGCACCTTAACCCTAACGCAACCGACCTCCACTGACGGGCGGAAACCATGGGCCGTCAGTGGTAAGTATCCCTAACCACCTGCGCTGCAGACCTCCACTGACGGGCGTTTATGAGATGCCTGTCAGTGGAAAGTCCCCCTGCTGACTGATGAGCCTCCACTGACGGGCTTTTATGAGGCACCCATCAGTGGTAAGATACTGGTATAAAAGCCACGCGCGGGGCTTGGCGAGAATTTCGCCAAGTCCGCGCGTTCATTCGAACCAGCAGCGAGATGCTACGCCTACCCCGACGCCGCCAAGCTGCTCCGCCGCCCCGTCCGGCCCGACGCCTCCGCCACCCCCTCCACCGCCCCCTCCTGCCCCTCCCGCGCGCCATCTCCGCCGCCCCCCTCTGCCCCGCCTCCGCCGCCCTCTCCGACCCATCCGCGCCGCCCCCTTGGTGAGTAAGTAATACTCCAAATTCAGTTCTAAATCTGATACTCGCCAGCTGATTCTGTTCTTGTCAGAGTTTTGCATGTGAAGACTAATTTTGAGGCCTGTAGAAAGGAGGGCAATGTTCACCCTTCAAAGTTACTATACGCCATTGGCAACTTAGCAGTTATCAATGCTTACACTAGTTACTTCAATGCGTGCTGTTATTTCTCCTGTCCACTCTGTTTGTATGCCATTTTTTGGTTCATACCACTTGCTTAGAAGGTATGTGAATAATGAGAAATCTGATCACATTTCTCCTACACACTTTTTTTTAAGTAGCCGTGTAATGCTTTGTTCACAATTTTATAATGCTATATAGTGATGTAGTTTGTTATGAAAATTGCGATGTGCTTTGGCTGCTGACGATGATGACCGAATGAACGCTGGAGTTCCTTGAAAGTTGGCCATTACGTTACCTAGGACCTCTTTGATTAAAATTTTCTCTTGGCGGGAACGAAAGTGTGTGCTTCTTAGTCGCCACTACCTGCGCGCTCGTTTCTCGCGAGCCCCAAACTCACTTGTACCTTCTCAGAGACAGCTGCTAGAGAGAGAAGAAAGCGAAAAAAGAAGACAGATAATGAGATCATATATACATACATATTGTTTATCCGTTTTATGTAATTGGTATGTCCATGTGTCTTGAATTATATGATTAGAATAGATACTGCTTCTATCTTAGGTTTTATTATTAGAAATAACTTGAGGACTCATCTTCCCTTCTTGATCCTAGTTCTTGCCCTCCTCCTCTAGCTCTTGATACTTGGCCTTCTCCTCCTTGCTCTTCATCTTGGACTTCTTCTCCTGGTGCTCTACTCTCCTCCTAGAATTATAGTTTTTTGCTGTGTCAGCAACTTGACACCTATATATGACTCTAGTTCATACTTGATGAACAACAGCTTAAGTGGTAGCTAGAGAGGGTTTTGGGCTGATATTTCCATACTTGGATAAGCTTTGTTTGCGGTTCTAGAGCTTTAATTCTTCAAAGATATGCTAAATTGAACGAACCAATTGCGTTAGCCTCCTAATAGAGTTTACTATTATGTTTGAAATTTATTCTCTTCATCAATTACGTGCCAGAACAGTTGAGAATAATGGCCGCCAGTACTCCTCCCGCTGGGTCACCGACCCGACAACTAGAGCCCGTTCATGACAGCACAGCCCCCCCTCGACGGGGCGGCACTGATCGATACCCCAACCCTGGAGGCGCCCAACCAGTTGCCTCTGAGCAGGCCAGGGAACCTGCCTCCGAGGCGGCCGTCACAGCTGGCGAAGAGCAACCTGCCTCGGACTCCAGCTCCTCCAGCTGATGACTCTGGCTCCGAGTCAGGTTCTGAAGAGGACGTGGCGCCCGAGGAGGAAGTAGCGCCTCCGGCCCCGACCAGGTCTCAGACAAGGAGAAAAGGCAACCAGTTACCGGACAAGACGTATATCGTCACTCGAGTCGACGACGTCAAAGATGTTCCAGCGAGTCCACAGAAGGCCGCCCAGACCTTCAGCAACGCCTGCAGGGTGCATAGTCCTGCGAACAAGTGAAGATCACATGCAAAGAGTTCAGCCAGTTGTCTGAGTCGACCCGAGATGCTCTATTGAGGAAACTATGGGACAAGTACCAGATTCCTGCCGCCGACAAGGACAGAGTCCAAGCGCAAGCCCTTCGCATCATGGCTAGGGCTCTGAAGACTTGGCGATACGACGCACAGAAAGTCGTGGACGACGACTGGGATACGAAAATTAGTAAAAGATGGACGAAGATACAAAAGGAAGACTGGGAGCAATTCGTTGCTCAAATAAAGAGTCCAGAATTCCAGGAGAAGAGTCGCTGGGGGAAGGATCTTCGCTCCAAGAACAAGTTAGACCACAAGCTCGGCAGCCGTGGATACCTAGGGAAGAGGCCAAAGTGGGCCATAGAGGACGCCAAACTAGCCGCGGCTGGGAAAGCGCCTCCTTTCGCGCATCTCAGGGAGCCACGCGCCAGGGAGTACATGAGGGCGCACACAAGCTCTGACCCTGTGACGGGGTCACCAATTATAGAGTCTGAGGAACTCCAGGAGGTGGCCAACCGGCTGGTAACATCTCAACTCAGTGTCTTTTCTTACTTAGTTACGTTGCATCCAAATACGCTATCTTCTCATCAGGTAATATAACTTGCAGACAGAGCTGAGCCAGCAGCCTGGAAGCTCACAGGACTCCGTCACGAGCTTCCCGAGGTGGAACGATGATCTGGCGAAGGCTCGACAGAAACCGGAGCATCGGGGCCGTGTAGTAGGCGTCGGGATGGCGTTAAGTGGGACAAAGTGTTTCCCCGAAACCCCCGAGGGTCGCCGCCGCCCAAGGAGAGACAGCCAGGAGTACATGGAGAATTTGCGTGAGCAAATGCGGAGATTGCCGAGCAGACGTGGGTACGTATGCAAGTGCTCGCAGCGCAAGGCGGTCCGACCATGCTCCCCGATATCCAGCCGTCTGGGTGGAGTAGCTGCGCATCCGCCTCGGAAGGCCGACCCGACTCGCTGAATCAAATCGACAGCATCACCGTAAGTTTCGTCCGCTAAAACGAGTCATTACAGTAAATCATGATTTCATTGTCCTGACTGCAGTGAGGATGGCACATCTATCCTATGTTTCGCAGGAAACCACTAGATGCACACTCACGGTGCAGATTCCTGGCATGAAGGTGAAGGTTGCGCACGGCTAGGTTTTCCCGACGCTGGAGGGGGCAATCCTGCACTGTGTTCCTATGCGGGAGCACCATGCGAAGGTGCAGGTGGACGTCGTCCTCAACGACTACAGTGACGTGTTAGTCCCCCGTCCCACCTGAAGAGGAACTGACAAGGCTAGGGCAGTGCAAGAACTACTTCATCCAGTGGCCGAAGAGCCAAATTATTTTAGCTGCGGTGGCCTCTCCTCGCATGGCCCCTCTCCCACACGGCCCCCTCGTCTAACAACCCCTCTCCATCGGTCGGACGATCTCCCTTGGGCCTCAGCCAAACAACTCCGACGTTTAAAGACCTTGAAGACCATCTTGTCGGGGACCAGCACATGGAGCCGGTGTTGCAGTCCCCGGAGACGCGGGAGGAACCCATGAACGATCCACCGGAAAGGCGCTCGGAGGCTCAAGGCGACCCGCTGGATCAACCCAGAGGGAAGATTTTCTCTCCCCCACACTTGCTGGAATATTGGAAGCAGCGATGGCGGAAGCAAGAGTCCTGAGCCGCTACACAGGAGGAAGAAAAGCAAGAAGAGACGGGCCGGCACCGGCGAGAAGGAAAGAAAGGAGCAAAAGCAGATGAAGAAATCCTTAACCTTCTCGGCATCATCGTCTAAAATATCTACACGGAGCATGGGCCTCTAGCGAGATGTTTTCCTTCCAGGTGAAGACTTGCTCCCGCAGGATGAGTTGGAGAATATTTCGGAGGACATGAAGGCGCTGCATGAAGATTACGTAAAGATGTCCAGAGATCCGGGAACATTTTGCCAATATTGGAAGGTCAAGGTGCCAAGAGATTACAATTTCTTCATGGAGAACGACCAGAACACCTTCGACATCAACTTTGAAGACCTCTTCAACATGTACAACCTCTATAGGCTCGACACCACGATGATCAGGCTATGGGCTCTCTACCAAGCCCAAGAGTGCAGACGTCTACGCGACTCCAATATTGGCATAATCGATCCGATATGCATGAACGAAGGCTACGCTGCGACCCAGGACGGTCGAGTCTTTCTGGAAGAATACCTTGCGCGTGCGTTCATCGTTCATAAGGATCAGGACTACATACTAGCCCCCTACAACCCTCCGTAAGTCCTTTAACTTAGCACCGTGGGAATTTTTTTGTTACTTTCGCACGTATCTCCGCCTGCTAACGTCCATTTGTTCACATTTACGCAGCGACCACTGGGTCCTCATTGTGATCGTTCCAATTTGGGCCAAGGCTTTTACTTTGACTCCAACGGGGCCAAGAGATCTGACTTCAGCAATATCACTCGTATCTTGGATACTGCATTTTTCAAAGCCAAGTTCATGGGACATAGTAAAATACCTTCAAAAGCGATAAAAATGGTACACCATTACAAATTCCCTTCCAAAATCTAGCCAGAAAATAGCGTCACATGTGGGTACTACACCTGTGCCCAAATGGACTGCTGGGTCCGGAGAAAGAACAAGCACTGGAAAGATATGAAAGAACTGAAGGCTTGGTCTGAGCTGGGAAGTAGCTTGTACGACTGGCGTCAGGACTTTGCCCGCATCCAACGAATCTTCGCCAAAGTCATCAACCTTGAAGTCATCACTTCAATGGGTGAATTCTACGTCGGCCCCCAATTTCGAAGCCAAACTTAAGCGGGCATTGAAGATTCCTTGTTTCAGAAACTGACGAACAATTGGCACTATGTTCTTTATAAACTTAACAACTTTATTATGTAAGTACTTGTGCTCTTTCATACCTGTGATTAATGGTTATGTGAAATTTGTGAATATTTGTGAATATGTGTGAATATTTGTGAAATTTGTGAATTTTGATTTGTGAAATTTGTGAATATATGCTGTGAAATTGCACTGAAAGAAAATACACCATGGCAACACTACTGACGGGCGGTTACAAAATGCCCGTCAGTGAAGGCTAGGCATCACTGACGGGCACCAAACAGCTGCCCGTCAGTGGTGATACCACGCCGGCTAATCCTGGAGGGGTTTCCGCTGACGGGCCTGTTGCGCCCATCAGTAGTTATGTATACTACTGATGGGCCCCACGCCCGTCAGTGGAGGCCACCCCTCCACTGACATTCCCAGGGTGACGGGCCCCCTGCCCGTCAGTAGAGGGGGTATACTGCCTGTCAGGAGTAGGCGTCCTTGCAATAGTGTTATCGCCATGCTTGCATATGAACTGGTAGCTTTTGGACTCAAAACATCATCTGTATTCCCTTCTCCACACTGAAGAATAAAGAGCACAGTAATCACGAACACAAAACATTTTTGTTTGATCATAGTAAGAATAAAGAGCCAGTAATCAAGAGTATTTGTTGTATTGCAGACAGAACAGAGGCAGTAGCTCCCTAGAAGATTCTTTGAGTTCCTGACCAAGTTTCAGCAAACATCTAAGAACTTCTCAAAGCAGCACAGTCTGTTTCACTATCTTTCATTAGTAATAACTAAGGTACTGTTGACTAGATGTTATTTTCACTATCATACATTCATAATAATTGGGCTGTCGAAGATCAAAGGCTCAACCATAAAAGTAACTATTCTTATTCACAACCTGAAACTTAAAATTGCTTTTGTCAGGTTGATGATCTTCCAGGAGGCAGAGTTGTGTGCAAAACAACTACTTTCTTTCCTCAGAAGTATTTTAACATTAGGATTACTTCTCTTATCTGATAATTATACGAACATCAACTAAAGTGGACAATTGGAAAAACTACAATATTGTCAGTCCAGGACAAACCAATCCTCAAACTAATTCGATGCTGAGTGCTTTGCTTCCAGCAAAGACTGAACAATTCTACACTCCCTAAGCTCTAGCCAGAAGTGCACACAATAACATACTATGACCAGCTTGGGAAAAAAAACTATAGATGTACAAGTGCAATAATCAGAGATGAAATTCGTCTAAAACCAACACAGTTCCACCATGAATACATGTTGACGCATCAATCTGTTCGTCAGAAGAAATCTAAAGCATAAAAGAATGGTAGTCCAACACTCCAATGCCAGCAAGTATCTGTCTAACCAAAGCTACGTTCGAGAAGCAGGGAGCCTACCGATCGACCATACATAAATTATGCACATGAAGAAAAGCATCGACAAACATAGCAGGCTAGACCATGAATTTACATGAGTGAAGGCAGAAGTTCTAGCAGGCAATAGATCAGCAAAGAAGCGGGAGGAGCACGCACTCGGCGGTGGGGAACCTGTCGGCGGAGTCTGCACGCACTCGGCGGCAGGGAAGAGCAGATTCGAGCTAGGCAACGTCACTCGAGCGCGGGGAAGTCGGGGATGAGCTCGACCACCTCGGCCCCGTCTCCTCACCTCCTCCTCTGGTCGCCGGTGGAGCTAGAGAGGTGGCGTCTTGTCTGCCTCCGCCAAATCCCTCTTCCACGGGAGGTGCCTCTGCCTCCACCACCACTGCTGCCACGCCGCCCTCCCCCACTCGTCCTCAGCATCCACGGCCGCCCTGCTCCTCCCCGCTGGGACAAGGTGTCGCCAGGTTCTCCAACTCCCGCTCTAGAGAAGCTCGGATCTGGCGGCACAGAGTTGCATTGGAGGATGGCGGCAGCAGCGGGAAGCCGAGAGGAAGGAGAGCAAGCGGCGCTCGGCGGTCGCCTTCGTCTCAAGTGGGCAACGTCCCGATATTGGTCGGATTGGAAAACGGAGCTCCTGGTAGGATAATTTTTTCAGGTGGAATTGAGAAAATGACGGTACGGGCCGACCCAATACTGGCTATCCAAATAGTATTTTTTAGCCCAGTCATTTTTCTTCGTGGGCTGTAAATTACAGGGGTATTTGGGCCAAAACCGGCTATCCAAATAGGGCCTAAGCGGCCTAATCTGTAGTATGAATCAACGTAAGAGATTAAGCAGCGCACTGAACCTTGTATCGTAACTTCTCCCTTGACATGGATCACGTCATTGCATAGGTGCCAGGCAAGCCAAAACATCATCAGCACATGCATTGGTTCCTTATCATCTAATAAGTCAAGTAAATTGAGCAGCCACTCCAGTCCTGTGTTTACAAACTTCTCCTCCGGCGGTAGCTCCCATTGTTCTTGCAATGCATGATGGAAAACCCTAGCTTTTGTGCACCTTACTACTGCATGAAAGCCATCATCTTCCTCCACCCCAGAAATAGAGTAGCGGCCTGTCATATCCATGGTTCGTCGGAGCCTATTGAACTGGGTTGATAGGCTGCCATCTGTCGCTAGACTCCAAGCAAAAACACGCACCTTCTACAGCACCTTGGAGCTCCAAATCCTTTTCCAAATTGATCTACTGCCATCCGCATGAGAGCTCTAAGCTCCCTTCCCAAAATGTATCCACCTTCTCCCTCAATGCCAACATATATGCGGGTGCTCAAGGCCGTGGCCGACGCAAACGATAAGCCGCAGCTCAACATCAACTTCGAGCTCCTGCTATCTACTCCAAGATGCAGCTATGGCTCAAGCGTTGGCACTGGAGGAGCGACGCAGCAGCCCCAAGGTCCCTCTAGTGCGACCACCCCTCTGCGTCCCTCTCCCTCCTCCCTTCTGTGTTTCTGTGCATTAGTTCCGATCAAAGTCTTCATTATCCTCTTTTACCTGTTCTTGGTGACTTTTGTGTAATCCACGTGTTCAAAGCCGTTTGTGCTTGTGACTTCTTATGTGTAATCCAAGTCAATGAAGTGATTCCTTCAAGTTTTTATGTATAGATGGATTTGTTATTGCTCTGTGCAGGTGCACCTAAATAGGGGCCTATGTGCAGGTACAAATATATTAATTAATACAAAGTAATATTACTTAAGAATAAAATAGGGGCCTCAATTTTTAGAGGACCCTGTGCAGACGCACATCTTGCACATGTGCCCATTAAGAGCCTGGAACGAGTGAGACTCCAATGGGAGTCCGCATGTACTGAGACATATAGGTTGCTTCTATTTTTAGAAAAAAAAATCACTTTACTTCCTCAAATATCATGTCTGCGTAGTTAATTTCCAACTATTTTTTAGTTTACTTAATCTTTGTACTTCGAATATATACCGGATCACTTCACGTCTATATTGATTTTCCGCTATGGGACGCAAGGTTGTCACAACTTGCCCCCGTACAGCCTTGGCTACCTTCAAAGAGGGCCTAAACTCCGAGACGCAACAGTCGCAGGATGCACACCAGCTGTTCGACAAATTGAAAGCAAAGGCGTCGCGCGCATGGCGTGGTCCCTGTTCGCACGAGCTCGTCTCCCATTCACACCTCTCTTCCCCGACAAATCCTCCTATCCTAAAATGGCAAACCGCTGTGTGATCTCCGGCGTTGGCCCATCAACCTAACTATGGCGCTGCTCGCTGGAGAAAATTACCGTCGGATACCGGTCTAAGGGGTGAAAGTAAAATGATTTAGTATTCAAAGTTTAGGGGTTAAGTAAACCGAAAAACTGTATAAGGGTCGAGTGGACAAATGTAATACTTGCAGGAGTAAAATGATTTTCTCAGGTTGTATATTGAAGGTTGAGCCCAGCCAGACAATTGATTCGTTCGAGGGCTGAGCCAGGCCCAAGACACAAGCTCGGCCGACCGAAGCCCAGGATTTTTGGGATGAACCACTGGACTAGGCTACCCATGAACATGTCTACTTGGGAGCAGTTAGTTAGAAGGTAGCCTACCACCTCGACACCAAGTACCACCAACAGAGGGAATGGCAGTTCCTAATCCATACCCTGAAAATTAAAAGTACTTTCTTGATCGCTCCTGTCTTCTCACCCCAAATCGGCATCCTCCTATGTCTCCAAAACTTGACGCCTCCTCCTTTCTCAAATCGACAGTGTCCCCATCCATCGTCACCAGGCCGCGCTATTCCGTTCCCCGATGCTGCCTCTTTCTGCCACTCACTCTCTCCTTGTTGCATCCAGCATCCTCGTGTTGATCCGGCGTCTTTCCAACACCACCAAGATGTACTAGCCATCTCCCACCACCGTGTCCACCTCCTACTTCCCTTTCCCCTTGGCCCAAGTGCCCCTCCTCCTCCTCCACCCACACCCCCTCTTGCCGCTTCTCACTGACCACACCTCTTACGTGATGTGGCAATAAAAAGATCACAGAGACAATTTTTTCCTTTGTAAAATCTGCCAAGGTTACTTAGAACCCCTTCTTTTCGGCTTCCTAGCTGGCTTATGGCCTAGAAAGCAAAAGCTGAAAAGAAGAGGTTGTGCTTCGATTAAGTTCTCTCGTATTTCTGTTAGTGGCAAGAAACTCTCTCAAACTAGCTTGCCGAGCTTATAGTCTTGGGTGTTCTAAAAATACCTCTAAGCTTGAAAAGAAAATTACATGGCATTGCCACCTTCTCACCCCCAAACCCCCCTAGTCCTCTCTTCTACACATGCATCTCCTCTCTCCCCGCCGCCACAGTGCCCGCCCCCCGCATCTCCTCTCTCCCCGCCACCGCCCTCGTCCTCCCCTAGCTCGTCCTCGTCCTCCTTGAGTCCCCGGCGTCCCCGAGGTCCCCCAGTCCTCTGTTCTACACATGCATCTCCTCTCTCCCGCACCCCGCCTCTCCTCTCTCCCGCCGCCATAGTGCCCGCCCCCGCATCTCCTCTCTCCTCGCCACCGCCCTCGTCCTCCCCTAGCTCGTCCTCGTCCCCCTTGAGTCCCCGGCATCCCGGAGGTACACGGCGTCCCCGGCCCGCTCCTCCCTGAGATCCCCCGCCAGCGCCTGCCCCCGCCAGATCTAACGCCCGGCCCAGATCTCTCGGCCTCGCTGGCACTTCAGCGAGCTTCCTGCCCGAGCCCCTGCCCTCCACCGAGCTCGGGTGCCTCTGCTCGCCGTTGGTCCTCCCCGAGCCCCGTCCTCCATCGGTCCCGAGGTCGCCACCCCCCAAAGTCTCATCCTCCATCGACCACTGGTCCTAGACCCGGCGCTCCTGACCTCGCTGGCCACTAGTCCCTTGAGTTCAAGGTAAATTTTTTTTTGCATTCGTTGGATGTATTACTAATGTAATGAGGTATTGGTCTATTGTGTAGTACTGATGTTGGATGTATATATTGATGTGATGAGATTTGATTATATGAGATATTATTATGTTGTTTGGAGGAAATGTTTTGATTAAAACAGAGATTTGATCATGATTGGTGCATATTGGTGTATAATTTTGTACGATTGCTATGTTCAGATCGGTCCTGAGCGAAACTGGAAGTAGTCGAACAGCCGCGCCGCCTTAGTTGATGTAGTCATAGTAGTCGCTACACTTCATGTAGGCGAAGAAGGTGAACATGGAGCAGTCGCACGTAGAACTCCCCAAAAATCTTATTCGCCTTATCCTGGTGCAAGATCTCGAATGCAGGTGTTCCGAAGGCCTGCTCTAGGAAACACTTATAGGTTCAATCTAACAACGGCATGCTGCATATAACGGTAAGATGAAACAAATACATCGATAGGGTTAAGTGAGCCAAAATGTATTAGTTGTATTTTTGTATAATGTATAATTCTTTTCACCCCTTGAATTTTACAAAAATACTACATTAAAATGCATTAGTTATTTTCTGTAATTCTCTAGACATGTTTGTGAAGATGCGGATTACCTGCACCTGGACAGAAAGACCCTATGAAGCTTTACTGTTCCCTGGGATTGGCTTTGGGCCTTTCCTGCGCAGCTTAGGTGGAACTAAATTTATAAAATATTATGATTGATGTATATTGGTGTATGATTTTGTATGATTATTATGCAACAGAGATTTGATTATGATTGGTGTATATTGGTGCTCAAATCTGAGTTGATGATAATTGTATGCCCTGGAAATTTTGTATCTAAATTTGTGTTAATTTTATTAAAGATTCTAATACTTCAATGCTTGTTTGATCGCGGAAGAGGAATGTTTTGATCGAAGCTAGCTTGATCGCTCATGCATTCATACTGATCAATTAGTACATCAATGTTTCTTCGTTCATTTGATCTATTCTTGTTTAATTAATTATACTTTTGCAACTGTCATATGTAAATGTTTGTCATTTATTATGATGCATATATGATTTGTTTTGTATATGCAAACAAATCCAGATGCATGTATGTAAATATTCGGAGCATAAATAATTCCGAAGGTATTATAGACATTGTACCATTCATCACAAGGAATAAGCTCACAAGGAATAAGCTCACAGGAAATAAGCCGAAACAAAGGAGTTAATAGTTTATCAGAGCTTCCTCCCACCGAAACTCCTGTGGACAGTTTAAGCTTGAGCCGGCTTATGATCAAGTCTAAGCAGAAAAGAAGAGGGCTTTAAGCAGCTCTAGGTATGTGCTTTCCACGTCGGAGCTGCTTGCGACATAAATGCTCTGAGGATTTGTTCCCTAGTGCTTGAATCCCAAGGGAATTAAAGAATTCCATGGGTTGGAACCAGGGAAGGAATATCCCTGTTTGGCATTTCCAGTGCATATGGCACTAAGGAAACTTGTGATTTTGTATTCCACCTCATTTTTCCTCTCCGCATTTAGATGGTTGATGAACCTGTTTATTACACATCTATATATAATCCCATGATATCGCAACACAAACTCGCTTATTAATTACTCTCTTCATCCACAAATGTAAAGCGTGCATGGAATTTAAGGTTCAACTTTGACCAGCAATTAAACTAAAAATATTGTACCATATAACACAAAAGTGATATCATTTAAAAATATATTTGAATATGAATCCAGTGGTACCACTTTTGTGTCATATAATTCAATATTATTAGCTTAATTGCTGGTCAAGCTGAATCTTAAATTTCGTACACGCCTTACATTATGGACAGAGAGAGTACATCCTAGTTACGGTAAATCCGATTAAGTAGCCATGTAACGCCCTAGGTAAGTTCGCAGGCGTGAAGGATCTTAGCTGCCGTTTCTTGGCCAGCTCGTCCTCGTATATCACCGCGCCATACGTGGTGCCCCTTCTGCCGCCGTCCGTCGCATCAATGATGAGTTTGTAGTTTGTGCCGGACACCACCTGCTCCTCTCTGCTTACCACCTTGGTGAATTTGAGCTCGTCATGCGCCCGCTTGACATGCTCCGCCACCGCCCAGCTGCCTAGCTCTTGGATATGCGGGTCGTTCACGTCCATGATCGGGGTCTACCCACTAGCGATAAGCGGCCGCCCTCCGTGCACCGCCGTAGAATGAGCATTATAGCAGAGCACGGCAAAGGCAACGGCGGCAAGGAGAGCGAGGGTCCTCATGGTCAGGGATCTTTGGTGGGGTTTGTGAGGTGGTTGGTATGTAGGTACGCGGTGTTTGGTGTTTGGGGTGGAATGCATGGCAGCCGGACGAGTAGAAAGTGGAGCTAAATAGAGGCGCCGGGCTGAGAAAAGTAATCTAACCATTAATTGGCACTTATCCAAATTAGGCCGGGTTATCCAAATTGACTGCTGTAACTGTGACCATTGTTTCATTGAATGTGTTAATGCATACCCTCTCTGGTTCAAAAAGGTGACGTTTTAGATATTAACATAGTCTTTAAAATATAATTTTAATAATTAATTTTTATTATAATTTATAATAAATTTAGTAAAATTATAGTATTATAAAAGTATTTTTAGACAAATTTAAATATAGAATTTATAAATACCCCTTCTAAATATTTAAAATTATTTTTTCAATTAAAAAAGTCCAGCTCCTCAATTTTATTCAGAAATTGTTCACTGCATATAGGATGTCCTTGTCCTTTTGGTTCTTATCGCCATATATAAAACCCCCATGCATCCTCTCAAACTCCATATTTGATGTACCCACATGGCCATTGAGATCTCCCCCTATGAAAAATTTCTCATTAATAGGTACATTTCTAACAATGTTATCTACCTAGAATTGCCTCTTTATGCTCACATCGAGACCTCTTTGTGGGACATAAGCACTAATAACATTTAGGACCAGATTCCCAATGACTAGCTTGACTAGGATAATCCTATCCCCCCTGTCTTCGGACGTCCACTACTCCATTCTTGATGTTCTTACCAATCAAAATGCCTACACAATTCCTATTCCCAACTAACCTTGAGTACCATAGCTTGAAACCAATATTCTTCACCTCCCTCGTCTTTTGGCCATCCATTCAAATATAAAAAAGGTATTGTCAACATATTATAATATAGTGAGGCTATCATCTACTAAATTGGGTACTATGCCTCTGTTCAAACTTTTTGTTGTGCTCTTTTAACCATAACCGTCAAAGCATCTGCAACAATATTAAAGAGGATAGGAGATAGGGGATCCCCCTTTCTCAAGCCCCTCCTAGTCCTAAAAGTTTGTAATACTTAAAATGATAATCACTAGTCAAAGTTTACATTTTTTTGACTGAATCAATGTTCAAGAGCTCACTTTTTGTGAACCGGAGGGACTCTGTCTATATATATAGTTGATTTATTAAAGGGAAACTCTCGCAATCGGTATTGTCGATGGAAAGCAGCCCATCGGCATGCCATCCAGCCATTGATTTTTGTGGACTTCATCCAACGATAGTTTTACAGGCTATAAAATCTCCTAATCCATATCTCAACCAGTTAGGGTTTCCCCGTCTCCCATTTCTCACAGCCGCCACCACGAAATAGCAACAGCCGGGCATGTCAGGGTTGTTGCAACGCAGGCTGGATCTTCTCGCCGTCGCCACCGCTGTCACGAAGGAGCAGCAGCTGGCACGCCGGGACGGTCGCAGCTCAAGCTGGATCTCACGCTGCCGTTGCTGCTGCAGCGGTACCTCATGTCGTTGGTCGTGCCGCTGCCGCCCCCGCCGTCCTTCGCACCGTTATTGACATCCTTGTCTGGGTCATCGTTGATGGCCGTACCAACCTCGCCCACCTCAGCGAGCTCTATGCCGCCTGCCCCATCGCCGCTTGCGAAACTGGAGTGTGTCCACCGCAGTAGCGGTGGCGTCGGTGAGATGGTCTAGATGGTGTAGCACCGCCCAGTGGCAACCACGATGAAACCGTGCGGCGGTCGATCACGCACAAGATCGCCATCATGTGCACCGCCGAGCACCCGGGCATCGTGTGCTTCCATGGCATGTACGAGAAAGCCAGAGGCTCTAGATCTTGCTCGAGCATCACGTTCGACGACCTTCCTTGCCGACATCGCCCGGGGAAACAAAATTATTGTTGCGTAGGAAAAAAATTATTAATGTGTAGGAAATAAATTATTGTTGTTGTTGTATTGTTTCAACAAGTTGTTGCCTATGTTTTGACTATATATTTTCGTATCATGACAACAATGTGTCCACAGAAATTGTTTACATTATACAATGACGTTGTTGTTGTATTAGTTCAACAAGTTTGTTGCTTATGATTTAACTATATGTTTCTGTATCACGACAACAATGTTTCCACGCATGTCTACTCTGGCCAATCCAATCGTCCATTGAACCAACTAAATTCGGAGTTTGTTTCCTGAAATTTCAGGACCAGTTTTCTTAAAAACCGGATCTACGTCATTTCCTTAAAAATTAGATCTACGACGTGTGTTGCATTGGTTCAACAAGACTGTTGTCCCTGTCTTAACTATATATTTCCATATCACGACAACAATGTCTCCATGGATGTCCAATCTGGCCAATCCAACCGTCCATTGAACCAACTAAATCTAGAGTTTGTTTCCTGAAATTCCGGGATTGTTTTCCTTAAAATAGGATCTACTCCATGTGTTGCATACATGTTGTTATTTCATTAGTTCAACACGTTTGTTGCCTATGTTTTAACTATATGTTTCCCACGATAATAATGTTTCCACGGATGGCCTATCTAGCCAATGCTGATTGAACCAATATCTGACGGCTCCGTGGTATGCCGATTTGGACCAATATCGGCATGCCGATTTGTAGCAGCTCCCTTTATTAAATATACTTGTTTCCTATCGTGGAACAAAAAATTTAGATAAGTGTTTAATGATCGGTATGCCGATTGAAAAAATTTATCCTCCTAGCATCCAACCATTCGTTCTTATACCATTCATCTAACCGTTCATCTCCTCCTATATAATCCCCCAGCTACTAATTAGGGTTTCTTCTCTCCCCATCTCTTGTTCTCGCCTTGCACCCACCATCTTCCACGGCCCCATCGTCAAGATCGTGGAGGTCGCCCATGTCGCCATGCCGACCAACACCACCGCACTGCCGCCACCAGAGGAGGAGCCGCTCCTGATCAGGCTATCCACGTTGGATGCGCCATGGGTCGTCCTCCCGCTCATCTAGTGCGTGCTCCTCTTCGACGACAGCAGCGCCAAGCTCCCGCCCTCTGCGCCCCTCGTCGGCTCCCTTTGTGCGTCCCTCGCGGCCACACTCTCGCGGTTCCTGCCGCTCGCTGGGAGGATCATCCACCTGCCGTCCATGGGCGAGACTGCCATCAACTGCTCCGAGGGAGGCGACGGGGTCCAGTTCATCCTCATAGAGAAAGCGGACGCTGGCAGGGGACGCGCCGTGGTCCTTCCAGCACTGTGAAAGCCGACGCCGGTGAAGAGGAAGCTCCATAGATGCCCAACGACAACCGCGCCACAGCGGCGGTTCTTCTTCTCGGTGCCGCACGCCTTGGCCACCATGTTCGCGCCGAGGAAATAAATTATTGTTGTATATGAAACAATTGTTGTTGTATATGAAACAAAATATCTAGATGAATGAAACATAAACAAATTAGCCCGGATGAACAAACATTAGTTATTGTGGTGGTTTGACAAATTTTGTTGCGCAAGTCTAAGTAAAATATTTCCCTCTCACTACACAAATGTTTCCACGTTGCCATAATAGAAGGAGCTCATGATATCAGAAATTTAGCGATTTGAATCATAAGTTTCCCAAAACTCTAGGATTGTGTTGTATACATTCCGTTGTTGTATTGATTTGATTTTTTATTGCACAAGGTTTAATAAAATGTTTCTGTCTCACTATGCAAATATTTTCGTGTAACAGAAGGAGCCCACAATGCCGGAAATTTAACGTTTTGAATCATAAGTTTCCCAAAAATCTATGATTGTGCCGTATACATTCCATTGTTGTATTAGTTTTAAAAATTTTTATTGCATAAGTTTTAGTAAAATGTTTCCGTCTCACTATGTAAATGCTTTTGTGTTGCCATAACAGAAGGAGTCCACGATACGTATTACATACAAACAGTCGCCATGTTTCATATGGTTACTATAATTGTTTCCTATAGTCACTAAAGTTATTCCCCCGTAAATTTAGCTAATCCTGTTTAGTGCTAATTCTATCGTCACATCTGACGGTTAGAATGTATGCTGATGGAATGCACATTCGGCAATGCCAATTTGTAGCACTGGCCTTATAATTACTGGTACTGCACTGGATGTATTGCTGCATGCAGTTGATTTCTCGATAGAATTCATTAATTGGCTCCGTTTCTGGAACGAACAATTCAATTCAGCTAGATGTTTAGTAACAGGGATTACTCAATGTTACTATATATTGGTTATTACATGCATCCAGATGTATATCATGTGATACTTACGAGCTAATAATAACTCTCATTTGTTTAAAGTACATGTGAGAGAAATGTCTCATTTTTTTGGGTTTATCACTGTTTTGTTGATGGAAATGGGAGAACCGTTACTGTAGAGTCAGATTGGGTCTTTGGCATGTAAGAAGGTGGCGCCAAGTATTGGCTACCTCTCAATTGCATAACTATATATAAATCTACCTAGGCATTATATATAGGAAGGAACAAACATGTAATGTATGATGGCTGTTTAACAGAACTTGTTTTAGTTAAGTATAGAGCTCTTTCGTGGTACAATCAAATGGACATGCGACGTCCACTATAATTGATCTAAGGGTTAATATCAATATATACTACTCCTACAATACGAGTAGTATTAGTGCCTTTTAGAGGTAAAATGCAAAGAGTTTCAAAATAAATCCGCAGCTCCGTGGTAAAACCGAAAGAGAATAAAATTTTGTGGGTGACTCAACCTGACTGAATAGGCCACTAGCTCGTTCGGCTCGATCCAACACCATTTCGTGCCACTAACCTTAACCATTTGAAGATAGTGGCATGCCACTATCTTCATTTCTTCTCGCCGGCCATGATTAACAGAGAACATGTGTTGCGCTATAAACTTGAGCGTTTGGAGCACCAACAGGATGTGTATTGGAGGCAGCGGGCCCATGTAAACTGGATGGAGAAGGGGGATAAGAATACGCCATATTTTCATGCATATGCTTCGGCCAGAAAGAAAATGAACAAGATCAGGTTACTGAAAAAGGAGGACGGAGGGGTGGCAAAGCAGGAGGCGGAAATGGAGGCGGTTATTACTAATTATTTTCTCTCTCTTTTTACTTCGCAGGGCACAAACCGTATGGAAGAATTACTCGCGCGAGTGCCCTCACGTGTGTCCCAGGGCATGAACGATTTCTTGATGCGAGAGTACAAGGCAGAAGAAGTAAAAGAAGCACTTGATAGCATGGGTGACTTAAAAGCTCCGGGTAGCGATGGCATGCCGGCAATCTTCTTCAAACGGCATTGGGACGTGGTGGGAGAAAAGATCACAGCTGAGGTACTTCATGTATTGAATGGGGGTGATATATCGCAGTCATGGAATGACACCAATGTGGTACTTATCCCTAAGGTAAAGAAGCCGGACAAGATGAAAGATCTCCGCCCAATAAGTCTGTGCAATGTTGTTTATAAATTAATTTCCAAGGTGCTTGCCAACCACTTAAAAATTATCCTGCCAGAAATAATTGCCCCAAATCAAAGTGCTTTTGTGCCGGGACGTCTCATCACGGATAATATATTGTTGGCTTATGAGGTTACTCATTATATGCAGAATAAAAGAGCTGGATCGGTTGGGTATGCGGCGTTGAAGCTAGACAAGAGTAAGGCCTATGACCGGGTTGAGTGGCATTTCTTGGAAGGTATGATGAGGAAGATGGGCTTTGCGGATGGCTGGGTAGAAACAATTATGAAGTGTGTCACTTCGGTTAAGTACAGGTTCATGTTCAATGGCAGGAGTACGGAGGAAGTGAATCCAGGTAGAGGACTTAGGCAGGGGGACCCCATCTCCCCCTACCTCTTCTTAATATGTGCTGAGGCTTTCTCTAGTCTTTTGAATAGTGCAGAATTAATGGTGATTTGGAAGGCGTCAAAGTATGTCGTGCGGCTCCGAGTTTTAACCATCTACTGTTTGCAGATGACTCGCTAATTCTGCTGAAGGTGAACGCAGATAGTCCGCATCATCTACAACATATCCTAACACTGTATGAGGTTTGTTTGGGTCAAACGATTAATGTTGACAAGTCTTCCATCATGTTTAGTAGAAATACCAGGCCGAATGATAAGGTTCATATGATGCAGCAACTGGGTTTGTAGTGTGAGGCAAGGAACGAAAGATACCTTGGTCTTCCGGTGTATGTGGGACAATCACGGGCGAACGCCTTCACCTATTTGAAGGATCGGATCTAGGCACGCATACAGGGCTGGATGGAAAAGTTGTTGTCAAAGGTGGGCAAGGAAATTTTGATTAAGTCTTGTGCACAAGCTATCCCTACGTTTGCTATGTCTTGTTTTAATTTAACTAAAGGTTTATGTGACCAGATCAGTGTTTTGATTGGGAAGTATTTTTGGGCCCAGCAGGAAAATGAGAATAAAGTACATTGGATTCGGTGGGATAAGTTAACTCTACCAAAGGAGAAAGGAGGTTTGGGTTATAAGGACCTATATTCTTTTAATCTTGCTATGCTAGCTAAACAAGGATGGCATCTATTGACAGATCCCACGTCTCTGTGTGCGCGTGTCCTGAAAGCAAAATACTACCCCGACGGGGATGTTCTGAGTGCACGGCCCAAGGATGGTATGTCATATACGTGGCGGAGTATTTTGACAGGAATTGATGTGTTGCGTCAAGGAGTTATAAGAAGGGTGGGAAATGGAGCTTCCATTAACATGTGGGCTGATCCTTGGATTCCGTGAAAGTGGACGAGGCGACCCATTACGCCGAAGGGGCACACCATTCTTTAGCGAGTGGATGAGTTGATCGACCCGTATACTGGCTCGTGGGACACACAGCTAGTGCAGGAAATTTTTTTGGCCAGAAGATGCTGCGATTATCCTTGCCCTGCCACTGCGAGCTGATATGGATGATGAATGGGCCTGGTTCTACGACCCTAAAGGTCAGTTCTCAGTGAAGTCAGCTTACAAGGTGTATAGGGAGAGATCGGAACTGAGTGAAGCAACAACGTCCAGCTCATCGACAGGAGCCACTGGTTTCAAGTGGAATGAAATCTGGGATGCACCTTGTACTGGTAAGGCTAAGCAGTTGCTATGGCGTATCGGCCATAACAGCCTGCCCACGAGATGGGGTATTCTGCGACGGGGCATGGAGATTGATCCGCTTTGCCCTATATGTGGTCGTCTTAATGAAGATGGCGCCCACCTCTTCGTCAAATGCAAGGAAGTGAGGAAGATGTGGGATGCTGTACACCTGCAACAACATCGACAAGAGCTGACTCAGTGCACTGGCCTGAAGGATTTTCTGCATAAGATTCTAAACTGGGAAATGCCGACGAGGGTACTAGCCATCGCGTTGTTATGGAGTTGGTGGTTGGCAAGAAATAAGGTGAATTTAGAGGGGAAGAAACTTTGCATTAATGAAGTTCTGCACCAGATATGGAGAACTACGTCTGAGTTTGAGACGTACTGTTTAAAGGCGAAGAGTGTGGTGCTGGCCACAAATCGCAGATGGAACCCGCCTGCAGGAGAGATGCTGAAGATCAATATCGATGGGAGCTTCTTGCCGGACACCAGAAGTGGGAGCTGGGGCTTTGTTATTCGTGATGCGACGGGCGATGCTGTGGGATCTGGTGCAGGTATGCTGCAAGTAGTACAGGACCCTCTCCAGGCTGAGGCTGAAGCCTGTATCAATGCCATCCAAGTTGCGCAGGGTTGGGGAATAATGAACATCGAGGTGGAGACAGATGCTCAAGAGTTGGTGCAGGCGATCAAAACCAACAAGTATGATTTGGCTCCGAATGGCGTTCTGTTTAGAGAAATAAAGTCTTTTGTTGCTCTTAATTTCTCCTCTTTCCGCATAATGTACTGCCCGAGACTCTGTAATAAAGTAGCCGATGCCCTAGCGGCACATGGTTCAAAGATGGTAGCTGAATCCCAAGCCGTATGGCCGGGCGGTGCACCGTCCTTTGTACGTGACTTGGTTGCCAGCGATCATGCTCGGCACGTTGGTTAATGGAATTTGAGTTTCCATGTAAAAAAAAACCTTAACCATTTGCGTAGCGAGTAGGCGGCTCGCAATCCCGATCGACGGCGTGCGCAATGTGTGTTATATGTTAAATTTATCGTTAGGATTCTATTTTAGTTTAAACGTGAGTCGGTTAGGAGTCTGCGTGTAAGCCAGAGAGTTGCCTTGTTCAAGTTGCG